>JAQGCM010001939.1:0-12875 GCA_034699705.1 Hymenaphorura dentifera
GTCAAATCTGACAGGACCGAAGCGCAATTCCAATGCACTATTCATTCAAGTGCATTGGCCCAAATTTGCAAAAATTGCTGGGGTCAGCCATTTATCTGCCCTTAAGAACAATATGCCAGTTTTATAATGCCGGAAAATGTACAAATATTACGAATTGCAAAGTGGGCACTTGAAGCTCTTATGGAAGCCCAAAATAATCAGGCTTATTCGCAATTCATTTTTATGAGAAAGCCTAAAAATGTTCCGCTGGGAACGAAACGGTTGTTGATGACAGTTGATGACCAACAATTTAGACAAAGCAATTTTGCAACTATTGCAGGGGATACGATTTGAGTTATGAGTGAACACCTATTACAACAAAAGTCATATTAAACTTCAGGGCCCAGAACTAATTACTTAGAATGGGTGATATAGTTACACGCTGGATTACGGAGAAATTAGGACTCGAAGTTCCTCACGCGAATGGTGAAAACCTTACAAATAATATCGCCGGACGTGCTATGTAAAAATATTAAGAATTAAATTCGATATTTCCAAACTTCTAAAAAAATAGATCCTCCGTCCTTCCGAATCGAAGTAGCGAATGGGATTTTGATTGCTGAGATACTCAGAAAGTACGGTATTTTGAGTGACGATGAATTTGTTAGTCTACGGCACAGCAAGTAATAATTTTTTTTACAACTATTCAGAACGAAATTCACCCAAACGAATAGAGTAATTAGACTTGATTATTTTTAGTACAAAGAAAAGCCGGCATCTTAACATGAAATACATTCACAAATGGCTTACGGCTGCTGGAATGGACATTCAGCAAATTTTTCTGGTAGACGTGGCTGAGGTTCGAATTTGTTCATGGCCTTTCACGCCCAATTTTATTAACTTAGTTTTATTTGAGGTATACAAAATATTATTTAGGAGAAGACCGGTTCTGCAGTCAAATTTTTATACGAATTATTTCTCTGGCTTGAAAATGGGACTCGAAAACCAAAAGTAGGTGACAAAGCCAAAAAGTATTTGACAACTTTGAAAATGTCCCCGGATGGCAGGGATGGTACAGTTTTCTTAGAAGAGAGTCCGTTTGCAAATTATCGTCCAAGTCATGCGAAAGATGCAAGAAAATCAACAATGCTATCCAGGCTATCCTGGGAAAGATCTTATATGCAAAGTCCTCCCGAAACAAAGACCAAAAAAATTATCATCAGAAAACCGAATTGGTACACGTCCTTGGACAAAATTATTGCTGTGAGAGCATTATCAATAGTAATTGTGGTACAAAATACAGCTCCCAAATTGTTGTTGAGCCTTATTCCATTTCTTCAGCCTAAGCAGATTCTTAATGCGGGTCCGTTCTCTGAACTATCTGAGGCAGCCCAGGCCGAAGCTTTATACTTTACCAAAGAATCACTGGACATTTTAGAACGCCAGCGAGTCTTATTTAATCGAGTTGAAACTCATCTTCAAGAAGCGACTCACCAACATCATTTTCGCGATTTCAAATTCAAGTATTAATTTTTAGTGATACTGCAAAAATGTCTAGTTCGAAGTTCAGGGAAATTGATCATCTAAATACCGAATGTTTAGTATTCCCACTGCGGATGCAAAAGCCCATTGTCAACTCAAAGCCAAACTGCAAGAACAAAAATATTCAATTGAAGAAATCAGAAAATTTGATCGGCGATTAAAAGCAAAATCAACCAAAAAGGTTCCTGTTGTATAATTTTTGATTTTTTTTCCTAACGTCAAACGTGCAAACGTGATTCTTCTGCACACCTAGAATGGAGAGTTTCAGAGGCCAAGTCAAGCTCAATACGATCGGGTCTACTGCGATGGGAAAGGTTCTCCAGAACAATTAGAAAAAAGTCTTCAAGCGCTGAAATCCAGACGTCAAAAAGTACAAAAGATTAATGAAAAGCTTGGGAAATGTCGAAAAGCAGCGGCTCAGAAAATGCTTGAATTAGTACCCAGTATTTCAGTGAGTACTTTTAGAAACTAAATTACGTTGTTATCGTGGGGGATGAAATTTACATATCAGTTGGTTTGCTTAGCAAAAGGATTTGGAAGAGACTGTAGTCAAAACTGTGTCCAGACTTCCATTTTCAGAAAGGATGTTTGCAGATTTTATTTACAACAGTCATGTGGAGAAAATTAGTTTTAAGCAACATGCATGCTTTGACGCGAGAGAAAAGCAAACTGCGAACGATTTTGATTTGGAGAAGGAATTGCAAATTTCTAAGGTGAAGGCACCGATTAGTCACATTTATTGTAGTCTTTTATAGTAGTATCCGATCAAAATTCGATGATTTTATTAGCAACAAGATGATCTGAAACGTTCTGTTTTGGAACATCGAACTCAACAACCATCAAAACGTGTCGAGGACGAAGAAGACAAGGAACTTGAAGAAGTCTTCGTATTTGAGAAAATGGGCATGATAGATGAAATGCTGAATAATTTGGTTGATATTGTTGGTGAGAAATTATTTTCGTACTCCAGGAAATGTCTAAGTGAAATTGCGGTGCGAATAATTATTGCAGCTTTCTAATCTTAATTGCGTTTTGCCTTTTTAGTGATGGTTTCGGATTATCGCTCAGCAATGGGAAAGTATGTATTTCAAAATTATGTGTTTGCAAATATTTAAAAAACATATGAAATAAAAATGTGAAGAATTGAAATAATTCACTGATATTTTTTAAGTGCCGCCTTCGGATCAGATTTGTTCAAAGATTCGATAGATACTGGGGCGGGTATCCAAGCCGGTGTCACGCTTCAAGGAGATAAGTTTGTGATGCAACCTAAACAAAATACAAAGTCTGAAGTCTTTGTGATTTTGCCGGCACCATTGCCATCAGTCTTTACGATGGAGGACTCATATTTTCTGGTTCATCACATTGCCATTTTGCTCGACAGGGTAAATTTCAAGCCCTACTTTTATTAGAAAGGATGTTTTGCCAATTTTACCTTTTTTCTTTTAGTTTCTTCAAATTGCAAATGGCAGTTTGATTCCAATGAAAGCTTTCACTTTCATCATCAGCGATTTAATTCTCATGTCCACGAGAGCTGGGGAGGCAGAAGCTCGTGAAAGTCTTCCTCCAGCTTGGCTTCGCTTATCTCCAGGAGAAATTAAGAAAGTCGTTTACCTCCTCATGGGAAAACGTGGATTCATTAATTGGCGAAATTTCTTAATTGGTAATTTACAGGGTCTTGTGAGATTTTTTGCAGCATTTAAAATTTGTCTTTTCAGCTTGCATGGACATTCCTTTTCCAACACAAACTGAAATCATTTCGATTTTGAGACAGTTTCAACATTTGGACCCTGCCAGCCTTTTCTCTGTGGATAAAGATAAATTTGACATGGTTTACAAACACGACACAAAATTATTGCAAATTGGGACCACATAAATATTAATCTCAATCTAAAAATTTTCCTCAGGTTTCCCTTTGGTTTGAACCAAAACCACCTTGTGTACTTTCCGACGCTTTCTATGCCCTGCATCTGAGGGAATGCATTTTCTTCATGTTTGCAGACTTGAATGGATATTTTTACTACATCGACTTTCTTTTGTATTTTTGCAAAGATGTGAGCCCAGCGCTAGGGCTTGTGAAAGCATTGGCAGTTCTCACAGGTTTGGAAGGAATTGTATACTAAATTAAATGAAGATAAAAACCAACATTCTTTTCAGGTCAAGTCTACGCAACCAAAGCATTCGAAACTATTTACAACAGAGCCACTGCAGTAATTATGAGTGATGGTGATTTAGAACTCATGTTCGAGAAACCCAAATTTCCTTTGGAAGATTTGCGCGTTGGATCCTTGGTTCCACCGAATACTCCTTTGCCAAGTAATAATTCAGTTTGCAGATTTCAATTTAAAAATCAAAATTAACTAAACTAATGTTAGAAAATTGGTTTGGCGAATTCCCAGAGCGAAAAACCTCCAAGGGGCTTGCTTCTGCGGGAGAGGGTGAAGAAAAGACCGGAAAGAACAAATATGCATCTAAAATTGACTATTTGGGTGGGAAGAAACCAAAGAAAAGGAAATCCAAGTTAAGGAAGTCATTTTTGCAAGGAGAAATGAAAGATCCTGTCAAAAGAGGGGATGTGAAATTTGCTAGTGGCAGGACTGAAACAGCAGTTGTGCTTCCGGAAGATAGAAAAAGCAATTATTACATTCCAAATGGTGGAGAGAAACCGCTAGGAATTAAAATTCCATTCCAGAAAGCCGGAAATAATTTTACCGCAAGACAGTCTGTGAGTGAAAAACTCTTTGAAGCTCCAAATATGCAGAGTACGACTGAAGACGATATTCCTGCCGAAGCATTCCTTCAGGCAATGTGGTTTGGCCACATCACTTCTTACCCTGTTGAAGACCCATCATTCGTTTCAACAGAATACATGAAAATGAAGGTAATCAATATGCATGAACTATTCAAATTCGAGCTACTGTAAACTCCAAATTAAGTGAAATTGTATATATTTTTTTAGAAATTTATTGAAATGGCGTATGCCGAACTTCATCAAAACCGACTAGCGAATTTTGAGGATGGGGTTTACTCTGCTCAGGTGCAACAACTATTGGAACATCCGTTCATTCGAGAAATCATGAAGAGATTTATTACTTATCGAGTTGTGGTAATTAAAAAATACGCAAACCGATTTGGAAATGTTGCTTAAAAAACTTAATGTTTTTGAAACAGGATTTGAAGGATTTGTTGAAAGAAGTTATTCCAAGCGCATCATCTGATCTTGAGTTGGACAATATGGAGAGTCCGCCTTCAACCGCCTCCAGAGATCCGACTGGAAAAGAACAACGTCTTTCCGACGACGATTCTCAAGCAGAACTTGAAGGAACTACTTCAAGCATCATCATTAATGTGACTTCTGATCCCAATCAGTTGACAATTCCTACAAGTTTGTTGGACGGAAATCGTCCAGAGGTGCTTCAAGTTGAACATTCTGGGTCTATTCCTCCGACAAATTCTGTTTCAGCACCAAATGCGGTTTCAGCGTCTGCAGAAGCTCATCATGCTCCGCGAGCCCCACGCAAAGCTAAAAGCAATAATCCGGCTTCAATTACTTCCAGTGTCAAATCAAAACTATAAATGGACAACTCGACACATTTTTATAGAAACATTTAACTACTCTACCACCTAGAAAAATGTCAGCAGTCCTCGTCATCCTTAATCCAAAAACATATCAAGCTTTTATCTTTTAAATTTGATTAAATAAAGTGCGAATCACATCTTCGGAATAAATGAACATCAAAAAAATTTGTGGCATTGGTTTCCCTGGGAAAGTTTCTATTGTTTAGCTATTTCTCGGTTAATAATGTAATGTGAATAGCGAAAACTAGCAATAAATTATTTATTGCTTCGAACTCATTCCAAATTTCAAACACCCTGTCAAAGCTTTTAGGGATATATTTTAAAGCATCCAAATTATTGCATTAATTTTGTAACTGATTGTTGTTACAATAATGTCTGGGGTCAAGATGTTGGAATTCAACGACAAGGAATCAGTTGGTGGTGGTTCTTACATTTATCAAAATCCTCTTGTGAATCCGTCTAATGGAATTAAGAATTCTGAACCTTCTCCAATCCTGTCCGGGGAATCATATTACGGCGAGAACTTTGCACCCGTGAGGAAATCTCAACGTGAGAATCCTTACATGCTACTTCCTAAAGAGCCGGAAGGATGGAGTGAATTTGTAGACCGTGACACTTTCATTCAAACCATGTTTCACACCGTCCAAAAGGAAGCCATGGAAGAAGCGGCCGTCAGAAAGATGCTTGATGCTTCTGATGCCCATGAATTAGGTCAGGAGAAAAGCCAAGAGAAAGCAAAAGTTCAGTCGAAACAAACGAGTACGAGAGGTGTGGCTCCTCGCAGAATTGAGATCCCTTGGAAAAACACTAGCCAATTTGCGAGCCCCTCAGCTTTGAGACAAAAAGCTTTTGACAATTTCAACAAGGTAACATAAAAATATTGCATTTCTGAGAACACTACTGCGGTCTCACTGAGACCGTCTCAGTAAGCAAATTAAAACAAACCTTTACTGATATATTAATGTACCGCCTGTATCGATTACCATAAGTTGGCACTTGTTCCTGCAAAGTTCCTCAACTGGAAGTTGTTAAAATTAGCTAATCTTTAGTATAACAAAATCGAGCTTTTAATTTGTTAACGCAGATGAGTCCAGATCCTCCTAGAACACCATCCGCCCAAGTGGGACGTCATGCTCGCTTTGCTTCAGTTGTTCCACGGAAAAGGGCACCAACGGCCAACAAAGCAGACGCTCACACAGTGATAGGACCCCGAATGCAACTTGTTCCCTTGCGACAAGACTCCAATACAAATATTTTTGCCAAACCAAAATCACTTCCTTTACCAGCAAATAAAACGCTTCCACTCGGTCCTACTAATCTAGAAAAGGCAGTCATGAGTCTTGAGAAGAAGCCACCGATAAATGTCCAACCCATGATTTCGACAAACAATTATCAAGCTCCTCCACCGCCCTCAACACGAACCATCCGTTTTGACGAAAAACCACGCAGTAGGTCTTGCTTTCAGTTCCCGAGAACATAATCTTTTTTTAATTCAATTGACTATAATTAATAATAATTTTTTTTTATTGTTGTGTCAATCCAACAGTTCCAATGCCACTTTCCAAACGTAAAGAATTCTTTCCCCAGAATCAACCTCCATTATATCATTCGGTGTATTACAGCGGTGGGAAACGAAATCCAAGTCCAATGCCACCGCAGATGAATGTCAGAAAGGTCTTTGGGATACAAGGCGAATATAAGACCGGAATCGGATTGGATAAATCTTCAACTCAAAGTCAGAATAAAAATGGGAAAGGTCAACCGGCAAGAAAAATTCGTCCAGCCATGTTATTTCCGTTTCATGTCCCTGGACCGAAACATGACAATATTTACATCGGGGATTACCAAGGCTCAGACTCAGAACCATCAGAGTCAGAACAAGAGGTTCCGGTCAAGAAGTAGATCCACTCACAAAATATCGAATTCATTTCTTCCAATTAATTAGCAAAATTTTCCAAACCTTCACCATTTAATGTGACAAAATTGAGGAAGAATCTTGCTGTACTTCTACGCATACAACGCGACCAATAAATTGGACATTATTCCAAATTGCAAAGTAATTCAGAACTTAGTTGTTCGTGTGGCTTGACTGCCTTGTTGCTTCTTATTGTTGTTCTAATTTAGTATTGATAACATAGAAAGCAGACCGAAATTAATTTGTATTCACTTACTCTCGAAGAGAGCTCGGCATTGATTACTCACATCAATTGAATCCAGCAAAAAATCATTTATTCCAAATACTTGAATCAAATTGGTTCATAAAAACAACAACTGCCAAAATTCACGAATTCCAAATTGCCTGTAGTTTCTCATCAGTTGTACCATCCCAAATTCTGTGGAGCAAGTCCCACCCAGTTTTTGCTGTTGTAAGAAGATATTCATTGCCGGGGTCTTGAGAATACGTGTACGCACCCATCACTACACTCTGGCACAATCTTCCGGCAATGCAAATCTGAAAATTGTAAATAGTGAGAGTCCCAGCGTCAGTGCAATTTGTTGGGATTTAAAACGATTAAAGTTAAAAGTTACTCTCAGAACATCAAGCTCGAGTTTCGGAATTGGGCGATACTTTCCGTAGCCTTTCAATAGAAAACTGCTTCCCACGAGAGGATCTATTTGAGTTTCCAAACACATGAGTGCCAAATAAGCTGTTGAAGTGGCCAGCTCAAATACATAGTAATTTTCTTGCAAATCTCCAAAGTCTATAACTCCGTGGATTGTGTGATCTTCCTTTGAACCTTCAACTTCTTGTATTAAAATATTCTGTTCATTTAAATCTCCATGCATAATTCCTGTTGTGGGAGAGAAAGTAATTTGTAAATCTTGGTGAATTGCATTCTTGCCAATTTACTACAATTTCTTCATACAAAAATGTTACCTTTCTCAAGCTTCCCATAAATCGGTTCTACTCGAGTTTTGAATGCATGGACAACCTCTTCAACCAATTTCAACTTGGTCGGCTTATCTTGGAACACAAAAACAAATTGGAGCAATTGTGGCAAGGAAGAAAGCTTCCATAATGAGTTATGATTAGTTGTTAGACCAGGGTGGGTGAATCCCTACAGGAAGTGAAAATAGTAAAACATTGAAAACTGTAATGTAAAAATGTTTTAAATGTCTAAATGAAACCTTGAAATGATTCCCTAATTGAGCAATATAAGAACCAGTGTCATACAAAAGCTTCTCTGTAACTTTAGCTTGGCATAGCAGTTTTCCTTCAACAAATTTTAGCAGACGAATAGCATGGGATCTGGAATTATTTGCCAAATCTGTTGAAAACAAATTATGTCATAGTCAAGCCGAAGGTCAAAGGGATATTTACATACAGATATTTTGTTTAAAAATGTTAACCATTGTTTTCGCTATCCGGTTGTCGAATATTAGATGGAATCGAAATCACGGAAAACGTATCTCCTCTCAAATTCTGAACTGGACAGGGGCACTGAATTCCTTTTGCACCTGTTTAATTTTGCAAGGTGAGTGCGAAATAGATTTTGTTTTACGCAAAATTGTTCACGAATATGCAAATAGTTATTTTTTATACCAAGATATATCATGCAAGCATTTTCAGCTTCGACGTGACCCACATTTTTTGAATCCATCGAGTTGAGCACTTTGAATATACATTTCTCTTCATTTCCATTCGGATTAATTGCCTGTGGTGTAGAAAAAGAATATTAAATTTTGTTTAGCTGCCAAAATCAAGCGCTATATTATTCTAAATTAAAACCTCGATGTAGTAATTGTTGTCGTCGTAGCTGTTTAGCTCTTTAATTTTTGTCACTTCAAACCCGTAGTTTTGTTTAATCAAATCTTTAGCTTGATCAGTTGAAACGTTTGGTTTAATTCTTTGTCCAGGCTGCAAAATTTTGGAGGAATCGCTTTCACTCATTTTTGAATGTCCTCGTGTATTTATCTGATGCGGAAGGACTTGCTTGAATTTCAGATCGAACAACTGGGGCAGAAATAAAAGTGAAGCTCTTTCATCTGATGAAATTAAATTAAATTAACCACTTGAGGCAAGTGTACTCTGTTGTGAATGAAGACAAATGAAGCCGACGATGATGTTGAGCTACAAAATATCCAAATTAACTAAACACAACCATAGACCGACTCTCATGAATGTGTACTTTTGAGTGACTGCTCTTGCCGACCAGACCAACGTAGTTATCTCTGAAATTCAACCCACATGTAGTGTCAAGTGTCACTCAAGAAGGGATGACTACGACTTGTAAACTAAAACTAAATAACCTACCAAACCAACGATAGTGTCTCATTCTGAAACACTTTGGCTTGTGTCGTAAGCTTTGGTTGATGGCATGCCTCGACTTACGAAAATTCAATTATAATCATCGCCAATCATCGTTGTACTTTACGAAACTTTTGTCGTAGTAGCTTTTGAGGAATTCTTCTTGATCAGTTCACGACTTTCCCATTTCCTTGTGAATGCTTTCTTGTCCACGTTTTTGCTCATGGCCAAACGAGCAGAGAGTTATTGATTAAAAAGCTAGATAGGCAGAAAGTACATCAGATGTCAGGATTCAGAATAGCATCGGCAGGGGAAAATAAACATTTAGATGAACAAAACTTCAAAAGTATGCAGTCGGCTCGGCACCTAGTAAATGCTTGCAAAGTGTACGCACTTCTCCGTCCTGACTAACTAATTGTCAAATACCCATTTGCCGAATTGTTGACCCCATTTCTTGTCAAGTTGACAATATTTTACAGTTTTATTTCTACCCGACCTCTTTTGTCAAAGGCTTTTTGTACTCTCTAATAAATAAATATTCAGAGTATTTTGGGTCAGAGAGTTTTTTGACGAGACTATTCTATTTTTTTCTAACTTTGTCAAATTTTTTTTATGAAAATTGAAATGTAACAATGGAATAAGAAACAGATTACTCTGAATGTGACATCTGACTGAGGTAGGTATATGGAGAAGGGAATGGAATACATGGTTGATTCTGGGCAATATTTTTGCCAAAATTAAGGCGGATGAGGTTTAGTCAGAAATATGTGCTTTGGAAATCAAACTAACTACAAAAACTCATTCCATTTGGTGTACTAAATGCACAATTTAGAAATTAATCGTCGCAAACAATTTATTTTGCCTGTGGATCTGGAATAGGAGTGGGTGGTGCAAGTGACTACAATTTACTCCTTAGCAAGAACACGAGCAGGACGTCTCAGAGTGCCCCTTGGAGCCACCCTGTGCACTTTTCAAATTCACATCCAAATTGGCATTGACAGAATTTAGAAATAGAAACCTCAAAAAATTGGACGGCGTTTGAGTCCATTCCATTGACACTGCTGGAGCAGAGTGCCCCAGAACGAGCGAAAGCACATGGAGAGTCCGAGAGTGGGAACGAGTCCAAAAATTGAACTCCAATCTGTTGTCCATAAAGATTTAGAAATGTGCTCGTTCGTATTGTCGTATTCCTTCGCATCTACTTTGACTTTTCTTTGACAATTTTGAGTTGAAAAAGTTGGAAAAATTAATCAATCATGGAAATTAGGGAAGAGTTTATCTCGGCAGCTTGCAACCGTACGTATAACTGCTTGGAATTATTCGAAAACACTCTAATTTATGCGGCGAACAAAGCAATTGCAATATACAATATTCAGGTAAGTCAATCATCTTGTGTCTTGTTCGTAGTATTTCTGTAAGTCGATTTTGAAACTAGTTATTTATTCAGTTAATGTTTTTTCTGTATTGTATCTTTCTGCATTGTAGGAGGCAAGATTAGAGCAGACCGTTGTAAGCCATACGAATCGTATTACTTGCATACGATTTGTGAAGAGGACGTAAGATTTGATTTTGTAATTTTTCTGGTGTTTGGGGTTATCTCCACGAATAATGAGTGCCGAGTGCGACGAATGAAAGAAGCCAGAATACAATTCCAATTTGAAATTGTTTTGTGTATTTGATTAGAAATCAGGAATGGGTGCTATCCAGCGATTTAGATGGGCAACTTGTTCTCTGGCAGAGACTACTGACCAATGAAAAAGAAAATCTTCAACCGCAAATCATTAGGAATGGTGACAGCAAATGTGCTGTTAGAGTCTGTGATGGTATAAAAATTTCTGACACCGATGTCGTGGTTGGTTACATAACTTCACTTTCAAAAGTTGCACTATTGCGCCTATCACTTCCATTTCCGTCCGAAAAAGGTACTTGATTTCTGCATTCTGCTTACAACAAAAAGTCACAATTAGTTCAATCTGTGGAAATCTGTTTTATCAGAATTTAGTGGCCATCAGGAGATTGACTTGAAGCAATCGATGGCTTTGGATTTGGTATTTCATTTGTTGGAATCGGACGGAACCGTCGTAATGGCTGCGGGAATGGAGTCAGGCTCTGTTCACCTGTTTGCATCCTCAAAAAGTAGCATTGACACCTTCCACAAGGTCTGTGCTTTGAAGAAACACGAGGACTGGGTGAGATGTATTGCTTTCAGAGATGGAGGTAAGCAGTGGGTTTCTTAAAGATCATAAATTTCACCCAAAAAACTTGTCACTTAAGTCTTGATGTCCTACCAATAGGAGACGGAACAACCCTGATGGCGACTGGCGGGCAAGACTCTTTTATTGCAATCTGGCGTTTTGTTGAGCCTACAAATGAGATGCGGGTTGATGACTTTGAGTTTCAAGTCCAGCAATTTGAGAAATGCAAAATTCTTTTTGATTCAATGATTATGGGACACGAAGGCTGGGTCAATTCATTGGCGTGGAATTCTGCTGGTCAGTTTAATTTTGGCTCACATAATCTCTTTTACTGAAGCATCGGGTTGATGTTCAAACTAAATGTGTATTTTATTCAGGTGAACTTATTTCATGCTCCAGTGACCAATCTATCATAATTTGGCAAAATTCTGGTGATATATGGACTGAGAAAGCTCGTTTTGGAACTGTTGGGGGTCAGACGCCAGGAGGGTTTGGTGCCAAATTCTCAGACACGACTGTTGCCACGTGTGGTTTTCAAGGCTCTATTCAAATTTGGACAAAACAAAAGGTGAACAGAAAATAAAAATGAAAACTCCCAAACTCCCTTTATCGTTGAGATATTGAAATAAACATGCCCGTAACACAAGGCTAAGAATTCTGCATTGCTCCACGCTTCAATGTCTATTCTAATCAAAGTATTTCTAACGTTTTCAGGATGATTGGGTTGTAAATCCCAGCATAACTGGACATTTCAATTCGGTAACGGACTTGGATTATCATCCTAACGGAATCATGTTGACGACGACAAGCCTCGACCAGACGACCCGAATTTTTGCTCCTTGGGGTCCAGATAGGTGGCACGAGATCGCAAGACCTCAAATCCATGGCCATGATATATTCGCTATCAAATTCTGTCAAGACTTTCTCATCTCTGGTGCCGAAGAGAAAATTCTAAGGGCGTTTCAGCCGACCGAAATTTTTATTCATACTTTAGACGATACATCCGAAATTTCTGTCACTTTTGAACAGTGTAAGAAGAAAAATTGAACAAGTCATATTGAAATATCAAAGTCAACCAATACGGCGTTGTTCCCAATTTTAGATTCGCCTTCTGCGACCTTACCCGCACTAGGACTATCAAACCAGACTAGTTCCTCTGATACTAACGACATATTAGAAACAGTGGAAACTCGTTTAGATGAAGATTTTCTCCGCTCGCATACTTTATGGCCGGAGGTCTCAAAGTTGTATGGGCATGTCTACGAAATCGCTTGCATTGCCACTTGCAAGAAACATTCTCTCATCGCCAGTGCGTCGCAATCTAGCAAACC
>JAQGCM010001940.1:0-12871 GCA_034699705.1 Hymenaphorura dentifera
TACGAAAGTCCTAAAACCTGTAATGCTAAAATTCCTGATGCCCCCACTATACATCACGCTAACAATAAATAAACTTTTGAGTTGCTATGGTTCTGTTAATCGCATACATAACAAGATGAATAAAATAACGTCTAAATGACTGAAATGAATTCATATAAAAATATTTTCATCCAAATGATTTGCGAGGTCAATTGTCCAAACGTGCTGCGAACATTAATTTTCGTACCACTATTTTCAAAATTTTACATGATTTATTGAAAATAATTCGGCTTCAAAACAGTTGTAGATTCACTTAAATATTTAGTTTAGTTGCAATCTTGCGATTGGAGTGGAGCTTTGAGTACAAAATTTTGATCGAAAGTCATTGAAAGGGAAGGGAGCCAAAAGCAGGCTCGAAGAGAGCATTGCATTGCGTGATTGCATGTGGTCTGGCTCAAACCTACTAAAATCGGATCAGTTTTTGAAAATGAAATTGGAATTGTGAATTATTGTGACTTGAGTTTTCGAACGATTCTAATTTCTAATTTTGTGAGACCCTGAACAGAAAAATACGTGATCAGTTTGCTCAAAGTTTACACGTTTGAGGGATTTTCATTTTCAAAGAAAAACGATCAATAAGATGCGAACCGGTGAAATGCAGCATTTCCTCAGAAGAAGCCTATTCAGTTACCTGAGCAAAGAAAGTCCATTCACGAGCTCAATTTCCAAAAGATACTATCCTGAACGTAAGCAGCTGATAATGATAACTGCTGATAATTCAAAATTTAAAGTTTTTCGAACTACAATGATCGTGTCGTGTACTGTTATCAATAAAAATTTCGTAATAACGCTACAGATTCTTATTTTTCAGTTTTAGCAATCACCCAGAGTGTAATTATTTTAATGTGTCGCTTCTTGATAATTTTCGTTTGGTCTACAGTATTAATTTGATTTGATTTTAGTGAAACAGGAAATTATGTGAATTAATCTGGTGTATTTATATTTTTGCAGCTGCAAAGCGTTTTTTTGCTGAAACGATCGTTTCTCCTGTTCAAAACCATTTTGAAATTAGCTTGGATAAAAGAAAGTTAAAAACACCGAAGCAGAAAGTGTTTAAAGTCCGGAGTGAAGGATTGGCAAATCTCATTGCGACAGAATGGTCTTCACAACGAACTCACATCTTACAGAATACAATGCATTTAGTAAGCTAAAATAATTAACAAAGTTTTACTTAGGTTTGCAACTAAAAAATGTAGGGGTGGAATAGGAGTAAGATTCGGTGGACATAAAAATTATTTGTTGTACTTTTAGACTTCACTAGCAAATACAACACAGGACAACCCGTTGCACAAATCAAAATTGGCCTTAGTAAATGAAATCATCTCTGTACTCGAACAAGATACAATTTTGTACTACGATATCGTAAGTTAAAATACAACATTAAGAAAGCTTAACATTTTGTTCCGATTAGTTTGTTAAATGGTTACATAAGTTAACTTGGATAAATTTAAAACGATTTTTAATAATGTTTCGATAGGACGGGAAACTTTTAAGTTTACAAATGGAAAAATGGAAGCCAATAATGGATTGGTTTGATAAAGAGTTCCAAGTAAATCTTCCCATCGTGCTAAATGGTATTCTGCCGCCGAGTATTTCAGAAGAGCTCAAAGGAAAACTTCGAGATCAACTTTTGTTGCTCAGTTATGAAAGTGTTCAAGGTAATAATAATACATGGAATTCTACCACTTTTAATTTGAATATATTTTATTTTGGATTTGAATTTGACATGCCCTTTAGGTATAGCTTATGGCGTTGCGGCTATCCGGTCTGTGATTCTTACACTAGCTGCAGCAAAAGGGAGGCTGACCGCAGTAGAAGCAGTTCAACTTTCTCGCTTAGAAATATCGTTTCAGGTCTAATTTTTAAACCGAAGTTTTTGTTCTTGATAACAATCTCAAGTTTTATCAAAATTAACATTTTGTACTGACAGGTGGACCACTGGGGAAACGTTGAATGGTTTCACGATGTTGAATTATACGACTCAATTGCAAGACTATCGGCTGCCGTTTTATTTTATCAGTTTCACACAAAACAAGGGGTTACAATTTGAACAAGAAAGTATACATGAAAGAGAGTTATAGACATATTTCGTTCGTTGCTATTTTCAATTCAGCCTGTTCAGCAGCAGTCTTAATCTTTCTTGAAATCGGTGGTCCCAACAAACGGATCACGCGAGGCAGCCCAGTCTCTTATTCTGTGAATCTGTTACATAAGATAAACCGTCTTTAAATTTAAATTGATACATTAAAGATAGATGATTTACCTGAAACTGACCGGCTTTCGTTCGCTAATAATCTGCAAATAATCAGAAATTGAATTTGAAAAATGCTAAATCTCAAGTGCCAGTAGTTAGTTGTCTCATCTCCGTTGTCTCGGCTTCATAAAAAATAGAAGGTTCGAAATTGGCCAAAATATCGGGCTTGCACTATCGGCTTTGTCAGTTTTTCTACCTACAAACTTTAGTTTCCTCGGTAATCAGGACTTTAAAGTCGAAAGTTTAGGATGTGAGGATTTTGTCGGAATTTTCAGTCGCTGACAGACATTCGGACTGAAAGCATCAATTTCTCGAGCAGAATTTGAAACTTGAAAAGAGATTTGTGTTTTGAGAAAAACTGAGTTTTCGCGAGATCGGTTCATCTTTAAGGATGGAATACAAATTCGTGCCTGGATTCTTTGGACTCGTCGTCGTTTTCTGGTCAGCCTTACTGGTTGTCATGATTAATCACGGTGAAACTCCTGAGGTCAAGCCGATTGAGTGTGAGTCGTCTTCTTTGGCTACATTAGTAAAAAAAATTATTTTTGAAATATAATCGACAGGAAAATGTAATCTGTTTTTTTCTCACTCTCAACAGACGGCATTGTTGGATTGATTTTGGTTATGGCTGGCTTCGTTTTAATGGATTGGAACTCAATGGACAAAATAATGATTGGACGCAAATGGCAAACCTGGGCAAACATGGTAAATATGTAAATCCGAGTTTGGGTTTAATTTGTGCAGATTTAGAAATTAGAAGTTCCAACTAATCTCTCCAACTTGGTTCACATAGGGACAAGAGTGTTTTGTTGATTTATTGGGAGACTACGTTGATTTGTCTGAGAAACAAGCTGTGTTGCTTGGCAAACTCACCTCAACTCTCCAGGATTTGTTGAATGCCAAAGCGATCATTTCTGAACAAGAAGGAGTAATTGAGGGTTTAGAAAAGGCTATCGGGGTGCTTTGTTTTGAGAATGAATCACTAAGGGTTCAACAAGATTTGAATGGACAACCGGAACCTGGGCCGGAAGCACCGGCAGAAATAGTTTCGATTGAGCAGATTGCCGAAACTTTGGAATCTTTAAATCATATGCCATTTTTCATCACGAACGAGCCACCAGAGGTGGAAGATGGGGGATAATTTAGGATAGTAATTTAATTTCTGAAATTGTAAAAAGTATGTTGACTATTAGTGTAAGGAAAGTACTTTAATGTTAGTTTAGTTTTTAGGTTTTGAATAAAGATAGAGTTAAGAAAATTGTTGTTTTGCGATTGCGATTGCTTTTCATTATTGTCATGCTATTTACTCAATCTACCGAAGAGAATACATTTTCCTGTTTCATGCATTACGTTCTTACAGCTGTGTAGAAAAATCGCTATCGCTGCTATTAGAATTTTACGAAATTGAATTATACGACTGGATTTGATAATTGGATTGCAAGGCTTTTGCCAATTTTTTAATAGTTTCAGTCGTTAAAAAATTGGCTATAATTTGTACTGTGATGAATATACATGAAGTAGATGTCGTAAAGTCTGAGAAAAATTTATCAAATGAATTTTGCTGTTCTGCTCTTTTTCTATAGGAAAATCACAAATTTGTGATCACATGGCAAATCATCATAAATCAATCAATGTGAAAATGTGACTGAGGTTTGTACTGTACGAGAAATGAAATTGATGACGCTAATAAACTTATATCCAAATCCACAAAAACCAAAACCAAATGCTGATTTCTTGCAAATTTCAAGGTTGAACGTGACAAAAATGAAATCAGATTTGATCCCGAGTTTCCCGAGTCTCGTGAAAATTTTTTGCCCTGAAATATTCTTGCAAAACGTTCTCTACTGGTTTTTATTGACAGTCTACGCGTCAAAATATTCTAATCTCGCTTTGATTCTTTTCCGCTAATCGAAACCTTAATACTCAAGAAAGGTTTGAGTTTGCTTATAAATAATGTCTGAACATCTCTAAGTTCAGTTTTTTTTCGCACTGTTCGCACCGGTGATACACGTTGTTCGATCAGAAGAATTGAGTACAATATTTCACCTGAAATAGAGACAATGAGAAGGTATTTAATTCGTGAATTTCGTAAAACCGCTTCAGACAAATATTCCAAAATATTTAGTATCTAATTATTTTGATTTCCAGTACTAGCAAAGAATTCCTGGAACCATGCAACCTCTTGGCTGCAAATCGACGAAAAAGTTTCGGATTCGAACCTGGAATGTTCACCGTTGAAAGTTTTAGAGGAGAACAAACAATCCCTGAAATCATAGGCTCAGAAAACCCTAAACCAAAAGGATGGATGAGATACGTCGGAATTTTTTTCGCGATATTGGCCAGTATAGTTTTTTCCTTGAGCTCTGTCGTTGTCAAAGCCATTCAACAATACGAAGCTTTCAATCTTGGGACTTGGAGGTTTCAAGGTGCACTCGTACCTTGCATTGTTATCCTTTGCTATTACTGGGTGACTGGAAACAAAGATGTCTTTAAAAACGTTCTGCCTTTGAGTCACCCAGGTGCAAAAAAGAATCTACTCATTCTCTTTGTAAGCTTTTCGAATACCAATAATTAAGTAATACAGTAGTTGCTGATTTTTATTTTGTTACAGCTTCGGGGACTTATTGCTGGAGGGGCAGTAGTAGCTCAGATTTATTCTTTACAATATTTGGATATTGCGGATTCCACAGTGATTTGCTTCAGTAGTCCAGTTTTTGTAACTTTTCTAGCTCATTTTATGTTGGGAGAAGCTTTGGGTTTTGTCCCGATAATAACTTCAATCATTACTCTCGGCGGTGTAGTCATTGTTGCAAGACCGCCGATTCTTGGCGGTGAAGAATTGAGCGAAAAGCATTTGGTACGGCGAACAAAGTATATTATGCTTTAAAAAAAATGAATTTTTCGAAAATTCTATTTATGGAATTTGGCAGATTGGAATTGGAATGGCAGTAACTTCAATGCTCTTCAGTACAGCGGTATTAATTGTCTTGAGATTTCTTAAAGATGTTAATCCCACCTTGGCAATGACTAGTTTTGGAAGTGTTGGAACACTTTTTTGTGTAATATTAGCTCTGAGCACGGATCGCTTTGAATGGCCCCAAGGGAAAGATGATTGGATTTTTGCAATTGCTTTGGGAGCACTGACATTTGTTGGACAAATATTTTTCACACTTGCTCTACAGGTTTGTGTTTAAATTTTGCAAAAGTTGCATTTTGTTTTGTATCAAAAGTGCTCAGCACAAACGTGTAAGGTTTTGATTTGCAAATTTCAGTACGAAGAAGCCGGTCCAGTTGCATTGATTCGAACCGGAGACGTTATATTCTCGTTTATCTGGCAATACATTTTTCTTGGCATAAAACCTGATATTTTCAGGTAATTCAATAATATGAATTGTTCTTTAGTAAGCAATATCAATACTTTTATATTTTTTTAATTTCAGTATTGTCGGAGCTATTGTAGTTATTAGTGGTGTCGTCGTTGTTGGCGCACGGTAACTTTTTATTGATTTACGAACTTATGAATTTTGATTAATTCATAACTTGATTTTTTTTCATAGAAAATGGATCGCGAGTTTGCCGGAAATGAACCAGACTCGAAAACGACTTTGGTTTTTATTACTTTAATTCACATTTCAGTCAAAGTCAAACCCGGACACTTACTTAAATAAAGTTTCAGATATACACATTTTCAAGTGAAAGCAGAAATAAATAAAAATGTAAAACTAAAATATTTTATTGCATTTAGCGATTTAGTCCAAATTCCCAGCATCCATTTCTTGTTTTGCTTTGTCCAAGGACTCTTGCTGAATCTTGTCCAATTTTTCCATATTATACGACTTGAGAGGTAGTAATTTTGGTTTGCAAAGAACAAATGACAAATTGTCTTCATGATGCAAATATCCTTCTCTGGGAAGAACTTCCCGAATTCCACTTCCTGATTTATTTTTCTCTTTCTCCATCCCAGCTGATCCAGAACTTATCGCTTTTTCCAAAGGAGAGTCTGAATCAGGAGCATTTGATTCTTTTGATTGTTTAGACTCTTCGGTCTCAGTCATTCTCATCGATTTCCGGGCTTCTAGCCTGTGTTGCTGCAAGCTGAATATTCTGAAAGTAACGAACGCGTCAAAAATGTTTTTTTCGACAATAATAATGACTGCCTCCGTAAACATTTCATATGAATATTGGTATTTTACCGAGTACCGCAAAGCAGTATACTGCTTTGTGCAGTGCAAAAATAAATAAAGTTTATTGGAATGGATCCTGGAATTGCACTTCAAGGAACAAGGAAAAACAAAAATAATACAAAATCTAGAAAATTGTGCAATGGAATTAATTGACTAACCGAGAAACCATGTAGGTACAGATTGAGACTGAACAACTTGACTTGTATAGCAGCCAGCAGGTAGGTAGAATAACTTTTGGAATTTCTATCCTATAACTTTTATTGCGTGATGAATATTTTCTTCATTGTAAGTACAAATTGCCAAAAAGGCGAAGCTAAGTTATCTTGGCTTGCTTACGTACACATACATTCCTTGCTAGTCTTCCACTCTTGCAGCAGCATACAGAGCTGAAGCTGAGCAACAAAATGACAACAAACCGAAAAACCGAGTTGTCCGATTTCAGATACCGCGATACCCTGGCCTGGTCAAAACCAAAGCCAAGCAAATTCAATGTTCAGAAATTTTATGTAGTTTATGCTTGCTGTGCTGACTCTAATTAATTGCTTGGCAAGTTACAAGGCTACAGCTTTTTTGCAACAAAATCACAATTAAAACATTAGCTAATACACACCTGAGAGTTAAATTTGGTTCATAAATGCGAACATTTAGCAAATCTTGATGAGCACCCAGCTTATCAAAAATGACAACAATTTCATTTGAGAGCCAAACCATTGAATTTAGACATTTTTGAGTGCAATTGCAATTTTAGCGTAGCCTAAGCCTTTGCACTTTGCTGTGTGAGATTGGAGGAGAGGGAAGACGGATTTGATTTTTGGCGGAGATCTCAGCTCACAGCTTCACTTTCATTCAACGGACAATCCACAGCACAGCCCACACATTTGCCACTTGCACTTGGACTTGGACTCATCTCTGAAATTAGAAATTTGATTCATTACATTTTTGGGAGTTGTTCCTTCTCGTCGTTGGTCGTGTCGTGGTCGTGTCTTGTCTGGAGATTTCGTCTTCCTTTGATTGCATTGAGTTATTAATTAATCAGATGATTTAATTTTAATCAATCTGTCTCTAAATATTGAACAAAGCAGAGAAACCAGTTCAGTTTGTTTGAAATCTGTGAAAAACAGAAGCACGGGCTCAAAAAGCGAAAATTGACTGCAAAACAAATCATGACGACCTATAGTGGGGAACCGTACAGAGCAACAAGACTTGTAAGTATTTTTTTCTAAGTTGATTGTATACAGGATAGCAGGAATTACAAGAAATTGGGTTTATTTTAAGGCATGTTTTTTTTTAAATGAATGATAGTTGAAAGTTTAAATTCACCAGTTAGTAAGTTAGTGATCGTAGCATTTGCACAATGTCAAATGTGCAATGTATTATTTTTTTGTAATCACTTGACTCAGGTCAGGTCCCTCTGCTGTATTCAGTGTTCTGTCTAGCCAGTTAAGAGCTGACGAGCTGTTTGTTTTTAATTTTTAATTTGTTATTCAATCAGCGATTGGCGGCTAAAGTGAAGCTAATTCCAAATTTTGATGTTTGATTTGTTTTTATTGTCTTGGATTTAGTGGCTTGAAGCAGTTGCAATATTCCGGAAGGAAGTACCACTAGGAAAGCACCGCCGTCAATGGAAAGCTTACGAAGAATGCTTCGTAGCTCAAGATGCCATAAGTTGGTTTACGATTCAGCTTCAAGCTAAATTTGAACCAAACATTACTAGGAAGCAAACACTTCAACTTCTTCAAAAGTTTTATAAATCCAGCATATTTATACCGGTCAGCAGCAGCTTTCGCACCTCAGGCTCAAATCTAAACTCTTCTGTCGTAAAGGAGACTGATTTTAAGGATAATGGCCAGTTGTTCAAGTATGTACCAAATTGAAAAATTGCAAAGTAACCATTCTAGCCAGACGACATATGATGTGCTAGTTGTAGAATTCTACTCTTACGTCGGTCAACTTTTTGTGTGCTTACCAACTAATCGAAAAACAGTTTTGAGTTTTATTTGCACCCCAAATTTGAAATTGTCTAAATCGCTTTCGTATTAGTTAATTAGATAACTATGTATGGACATAATAAAAGTTTACCACTTTCAAAGTCAGCTTATCAATATCAAGTCCTTAAGGTGCTTAAATCAATAAATTACAAAAATGTCAACTTGTTTCATTTTAGACTTGTTGGGTGGAACCCGAAAGAGAACGGAACACTTAAGCGTACGGCTAGCTCCGCCGTTGATGCTGAGAGAAAAATTCCAAAATTCAACATCATAATCCACCAACTTTCGAACGATCAAATCAATAGTATTTGGGAACAAGCATTTGTTGACAGGTAATGTTTTCTTCAAGGAAAACTTGTTCGAAACAATTTATATTTTTTTGAGAAGGATGATTGATTGATTTTGATTGTGATGACCAAATGCAGATTAGCCAATGTAATTGGCATTGACGTTGTCCGAGCATTCTTCAAACCTCACATTATTAAGGGTTGTTGGATTTCACACAATTTGACCCAGCTAGGGAAATACGGCGTTGTCCTTCCACTAGGTCAAAGTTTGGATTTGCCATCATGGCTAGTGTCAGCAATGAAGTGTTTGGCTAACTGTAAGAAAATAAACTCAAACGTAAAATACTAACTCAACTACTAATATGCTAAGTAATATTTGCTAATTTGCTTTTGCTGTTCACATACTTAACAGGGCCGAGTCATCACACAGTAGATCCAGGGATTCCGAATTATCCAAATTTTGAGAGAGATGTCTTCAAATTAATTTGTGAATACTTCTCAACGTCCAAGGACGGAGTTCCGCTTCTCACCTTTGACCTTTATGATGCATTTGTTATGACATTCATAAGGGCAGAACTGTTTGACTTCAATTCTCGCTTATATTCGGCCAAAACTCGTGGAATCGCAGAAGTCGAAACTGAAGGCCCGAATGCCAGACCTCGTTTCTGCCAACAGTTCCAATTTCCCGGAACTGGTGGATTAACTCCGGCCCCTGGGACCGGATTCATCCGAGAGGAAGCCTACCCTTTTAACGCATCGGAATCTGTAGAGAATCTTATTATGGACATTCTTACTCCAGCAGCTGGTCGATCCAGCTCCCGCTTAATTGGAAATTCAAAGAAAAAGCGTATAGTCCCCAAGCGAATCAATATGAACGCAAGCAGCGACGAATGCGCTAATTCCACATTGAAGTCTGAAAAGAAATCTGCTAGCACATTGCCAAAACCGATGGATGAGAATTCCTATGATTTGTCGCGTTACAAGCCTTTAACTGTTCTTCCAAAATCACCGTTCTTCTACGAAACGGCCTTCACCAATGGCAGTCCAATTACTCGCCTGATGTCAAAAACCGAATTAAAGTCAAGTTTGGGTAAGTTGCCGAAATCCCAACTTGAACTTGCTGCTCGACCTTCTACAAGTACAATCCTGCCTCCACCATTGGACATTTCAAGTACTCCAGAAGATAATGAATACGCTTATGAAAATCCAATGCTTGAACTTAGTGCCTCTGACATGATCAATCATCCGAAGTATCGCATGGTTTTGAATGCTGATATAAAATGCCTTGGATCACCATCCGAATTATGTTCATCCTATTCTTTCGAGAATTCCAGAAATTGTAGCACCCTTGTTCGTACCTCTGGGATCAGCAAGAATCCTTCTGTCTGCGAGGTTCGAAGTAATAACAGCATCGGACTAACAAGACCCTGCACTCGGTCTTACTCTGCCACACATTTGAGCGACTTTGGAACGGATAGAAGCCCGTATTTTCCGGATCAACCACCAAAACTTGGAATTCGTGGAGCTCAAGCTGCAGCTTTACCAGTGGCGCAGTACCCTTGCTCGCCAAGTAAGAGTGTTCATCGTACCCTAGACTTTTACTATGGCGCCGATGCTTGTATTCCGGGTAATTTGTGTTTTGTTTTGTCTTGCCTGTCTGTCTATTTCTATTTAAGGTTCCTCATGTTGGAAGCCTTATGCCTTATACCGTTAAACATATCAATTGCTTGCCGACACCCCAAAATTTGCTCCCTTCTAAAGTTAAAGGTCAAAATGGCTTAAAGTTTACGCGTTAGCTTTCTCCTTCCTGTAATCAAATACGACAGCATGACCATGCACTGTTCAGCTGACGACAAAATGGTTAATTTTTATTCCTTAACCCCTACTGTCACTGTGTTCGCAACAAGACTTAAAGTTGTTCTGGTTTTAAAGCTAAATGGGGGCTTTATGTATGAGTCAGAATGCCGCTGTTGATGTACACGATTTGCACGTTTGCACTTTGTACATCTAATTCTTGAGAATGTGTATTTCGTTAATTTCTGTTTAATTACTGGACCTTTTGTTGGAACCAAACTTTTGTTCACCGACTAATTATTCGTGATGTCGAATTGTTAACCTGATACTGATACGACTGTTTTGTGTAGGCTTGATGACTTCTGCTGGGAAGCAAATGGCAATCCTATCATTTCGTTTGCTAACGCTGCTGCTACCGCCCACCAGTCGTCGTCACTTGCAGCTCTTGATTCGATGCATGGCGAAAATGTCGAAAAATGAAAAGCTCAAACTTGACTCTGATTTGTCGAAACCAACCCGTGCCATCGTAAGTACAAGCCAGTAACACAATTTATGGTTATAATATTTTCCGATCTCTTACCAGAACAGAATTTACTAAAGTTTTCTACCGCAGGTTATCAATATGTTTTTCCGCTGCATCATGTGTTGTGCTGACGAAACCGAATTCGATGAGCTGTTGGCTTTACGCATCGTTACGTTCATGATGGACAACGATTCTGAAATTTTTTGTGTGAAGGACGAAGAGGGAATTGTACGTGGAGTGCAAGAACTCATTTCTGCTCAGCAAATTATCAAAGTAATTCATACAGTTTGTAATTTATTGCTCAACCAACTCAATGCTAATGTTTGTGAACTCTATTTTCTTCTCTTAAGGTCCCTATCGAAGAAGTAGCTATTTTGAAACAAAGCAAAGATTTAGTGGAGTCACAGGAAGTGTTTGCCGAGAATGGTGAGGGTGGGACGGAGAATAAAGAAAACTTGCGCTACTGCCAGCGAATTACGTTGAATGAATACGAGGATCAAAGTTTATTGACTGGAACTGCAAAGTCACTTCGAATTCTTTTGAACACGATCTATGAGGACCCAAAACTTGATGAGAAAGATCGGAAAAAACGTCTTAAACAAGTGAGTTTCTCAATTCCTAAGTTCTCATAACAGCTTTCGTTAGGTGGCAATAAATAACATTGTTGTTTGTCATTTGCAGTTCAAGGACGAATACCCTCACATTTTCCAAGAGAAATTTGGAGATCAGTCATTGTCTATTCTTAGTGAAAACAGTCTCAACACAACTCCAAAGAAAGAGCGCAAACCGTTTCGACTTTTCAAACCTTTTCGTTTCTGAATTTCCAAACCCTTCGTAGTCCAAAATGTTCAGTATTCAAATTAATTATTGAAAATTAATTCATCGGTAAGGTTTACAATTGGCTGTGCGAGTAGAGTTAAAATTTATATTTACTGTTTCGCCAATCTTATTCTTAATATAAGATTGTGCTTTGACTGGATCGTCAGTTGTGCATTATGAAATGATCATTTGTATTCAGTTGCAATAATTACCAATTTTGAATACTCTTGCACCGCTGCATTTCAATACGAATTGCACGTGAGCGTAGTATTAAGCCATACGACAATCCTTATATTCAATCATTTCAAAGATATTGTAGAACTTTATTTATGTAATTAGTGCCAAATATTTTCTCACATCAATTTTATTGTTTGACATCAACTTAAGTTGAGCGGGGTTCGAGTCTTATGCAATAAATTTTCAAAAATTCCAATTATATGAATTTTTTCTGTTCGCACATTGCTCTTTGTTTAGCACCCGCACTAAGAAAAGGATATATTGTGAAATTGTGAGTGAGGTAGTGCGAAACGAGTGCTTGCTGAACTTGAAGAGCTGGCGAACGCGCATCATGCAATTATTGAAAGACTGGATTTTCTTCGTGGATAAGAGGATAAGACAATTGTAATTATTATCCCTGCATGGTCTGCTGCCTGCCTGGTATGGTTTCAATTCTCAGAAGGCGGAACAATCGAGAATACAAAATCAGTCATGATTAAATATTTACTGACAGGTGGAAAGGTAAGCTACTGTTTCGTTCTCTTGTCACTTTCTGGTTTTTCGAACTCGGACGAACCCAGTCATTCAATTCAATGCCAACAAGCAATATAGAAATCTGACACGACCGCGACCACGACCCTCGTTTCATCCTGACAATTGACTTTGTTTTATGTCAGGCATGCAGTTTCTACCCTGACCCAACCTCAGGGTCATTCCAATCCTAGTTTATCCACTTGACTCGTCTTTAAATTAGAATCTGCTAAATA
>JAQGCM010001941.1:0-12868 GCA_034699705.1 Hymenaphorura dentifera
GAGATTGACCATTCGTCGTGTATGACTGAGTCATTAGTGACTGCTGTCTTAGGAGTTCCAGAATTTTCACCTAAAGAAGATCAAGAAGACCGGAAAAGAAAAAATATCATCTGGACAAATTGCTAAAACTTGTACAAAAAGAGCTCGAGCCATCAGTGCAGTGATCAGTGCCTTTTGACAAATGCAGATTGTAGCGTATCCGGTCTGACTCATTTGCTGGACCCCCGTTTGCCATTAATAAAAATCTAAGTTGTCTTTTTAAAGCTAAGGAGAGCACGGAAGGAATAAGGAGAACTAACCAGTAGTAATTTAAAAGTTCAATTAATTAATTTTTGAGCACAAGCACGAGCAAAGGGTGCTTGCAAAGGGGTGATTTTGGCGGACCGACCGACTCTGCAGTTGAATCTAATTCACACAGACCCACAATTAATTAATTTAATTGCTAACCAGTATCGCCCGGTTTCAAGTTGAACATCTTATAATTCGCCACCGCACCGCACCACCATCACAATTACCGCGAACAACTACGACGGCTCGACGAGTGTCAATTTGTTTTGTGTACATTTTTGATTGTCGGCCGTTTTGGTTGACTTTGCTGATCAGGAGTAGCTTGTGATTTCGGTTTCGAATAAAGTGTGGTCGTGTAGTGCAGCAGCGTGCAGCAGGTGTTGTTTAATTATTGTCAATTTAATATAATTACAAGAAAAAGCTAATTGCAAATTGCAATCACCAATCAAATCAATCATGAGCTGGGAACCGGATCCTATTTACTCAGGTGAGATATTGTTATTGTTACCTGTGCCTCTGACGTGAAAGGTTTCACTTTTGATGCAAAAAGCTCAAAATAAATTGTGAGGGAAATCCCCAAACCCATGCCTGGGACTCTGTTATTATTTTTCTACAGATAATTTTGCTATTTTGATGTCCAAATATGTACATATTTGTCCACCTATTAAAAAGTGCCGTGGATAGCAGACATCAGCAGTTTCATTAGATGACAAAACAAAAACATTAAAGTGGTAAAAATTTTCCATCAAATTATTATGAAATCCCGCAGGGAGATTTCATTTTTTGTCCTCCGACAAGATCACACCACAATTTAGTACACTGCTCAGCAAATGTCACATCACAGCAATGTTATGCTTTGGGAATTGGTCGGAATTTTCTCTGCACTTCGGTCTAGGTCGCTCCAATTGCAATTACATAAAATAAAGTGTTGGCGACAGTGACGTGACAAGCGTGTCTAGTCCTCGTAATTTTAATTGATTTGTCGATTGATTGATTGATTGACACGGCTGATGGCCAATTAATTTTATACATTCATAGCATAATTTTGACATACATGATATGATAAGTTTGGGCTCTAAAGTGCAGCAATCATGTCAATCATGTTCTTGCCATAATCATGAAATGAACTCAGATCGAGCGAATCATCTGCATGCACCTTGCACCGCCATGACTCCAAGTTCAACTGCATTGCAAAATTCGTAATCGCTAATCACATTCACGGTCGCTCGCAGAACAAGTGGAATTGCTGCCTGCTGCACCAGCATTTTTAGAATTTGAGAAAAAAAGTCAGAGTTTTCATGACCAAAAGTCCAAATCAAAGAAAAACTTTTATGAACATTGCGGTAGCAATTTTCTGGTGAACTTCTTAAGGGTTTTGTCGTGGAGTTTTCAATTGTGGCTGCAAGCTGCAATTGCTTGTTGACATTTGCATTGTTGTGAATCTTGGGCTGAACAAAGCTGACTATCAGAGACAAAAATCCAGAGCATAACTGAATCCCGTGTTTGAATATTTAAATAATGGCCATTTCACAGCTGTTTAAATACAAAAAATATTAATAATTGCTTGCTCCTAACTATTAGTAAAATTTCAAATCTCAAAGTCCAACTAAAATGTTGTAGATTCTTCTACAAAAGAGTGCCACCATTAGTGAAACTCTGAAAACATTTTTAAACACAATTTCTAAAATAACACTCAGGCAGTCAAAGTCAAAGTCACAAATGATCAGAATTTACATAATTTTTTTGTCAAGATCTCGGCAGCACTAAAATTGTAGTCCATGTCAGAGCCATTATTACTTAAATGTAAAACTTTTAACTTCATTTTGCAGCAAAATATCACTCATTTCTTGCAAAATGCTGATGCCCCCGTAAGCTATGCATGCATGTAAAGAAAGACGCGCAGATTGTTATTATTTGTTTACATCATCTCATCGCATGACCTGTTCAAGTTCAAAGTACACTCGGAGTCGTCGACAAACAAACAAATAGAAAAATCAATGGGAAAATTATCACAAAACACCCATAATTCTTCTCAATCCCGTTCTTGTTCTCGTCATCATCTGGCTTCTGAAGGCAGTTTACTTAATGATGAGATGGTGCCAAGAATCTTAATTAAATTCAACACACAGATTACGATTATGAACACGAAGGAGCGACAGACGTTGACAACCTTAAAAATAAAAATGTGAGATGCGCACAATGAAAGTGGTACACATACGTTGGTCTTGGAAACTAGTTTAGTTTTATTATCTTGTAATTTTCGAAACTCGAAGTCAAAACAATACAATAATTATGTAAAGAATTGGACTTCCCGTATTGCAGATTAGTCACACTTCTGCTCCTGTCCTGACGCCGTCAAGACCACAATTGAAAAATTATTACGATTTAGGATTTTTAGCCAAAATAGTACACAATTAATTTTTTTTTGCAGCCGTGGTTTTGCAACTGCAATGAGTTTGTTGAAAATATAAAGTTTTGCGAGTACTAGCGTTGTGTCAAATATGGTTAAAATACTCTCGGTTGTTTTAGTTTCACATTTGGACAATTTGCGAAACGGCGAGATTCAAGCTTGTGATTGTTGTGAGTTTGATTGTTGTTGCATGAATCGAGTATATGGGCTGTGGATGCTACATATTTTGTGACGAATTTGACTATTGGACTTGCAAAACTATTTTGTTCATTGTTGATTGGGTAATTGGTTGATCAGTGATTGATCAAAATGGCGCACCTTCGTGACGGAACTCGACCAGTTGGCTGGATAAACAAATTTCGAACTGCATGCGTCCATTTCTTTGGTGAGCTACTTTTTCTTATAGAAAAAAACTTAAAAAAAACTAAAATTTTGATTCAAATTGGGCTCTCGTCTCGATCGGAGTTATTCGAAAAGTTTCAATTTCGCTAATTGGCCATTTGCAAAAAAAAAACCTGAATGAAATTCGAAAAACCCATTCTTTTCAAAAATCCAGTCCAACGAATACGCTCATGGATACAAAATTGAATCATAATTTCTAAACAAAACGATTATCATCACTCCATTCAAAATTATGTGCTTTAATTTCAATGTATGCAAGACTGACAACTAGCTACTAATTTGAGCTTAAATTTTGCAAAAACTCTTAATTTGACACGTATTTGAGTAAAGTGGGACAGGTTTCACTCACGCTTCATCGGAGCGAATATAAAATGTAAATTCTTCAGCACAATTTGCTAAAGTCAAATTCCCCTGCATGCAATGAAATATTTAATTGATCGCACTAATTAATTAGTCATGTTAATTTTATCCTGTCCATCATCAACAACCAGCAAGGAAGTACTAATTACATGGCTATTACTTGTTCCGTTACGTGTTAAAGCTCTGATTGAAATTTTGACGCAAATAAACTACTGTAACTACGTGCCGATTTCCTTTACCCCTAATTAAACGTAAGATCAACCAAGCCAAATTGAATAAAAGAATACATTAGATTTTTTTAATTAATTTGCCATTAAATGAGTCCATCAAGCCAAGAAAATCGCAGTCCTAAGATTGCAGCAGTTCAGTTCTTAGACTTTTGTGAATTGTGCGCTCAAAATTTGTGGCAATTAGTGCAGGCTTGTTTTCTTGTGAAAATTTCAAAATGACGAGCAATTATTTGCAGCCAACTGGTTAGTTTAATTCATTGTATTTTTTATTACAAATTTAGTCAGGGTGTGAGACTTTGGCGAAATAATTCACAGCCAAATGGTTAAATATTTCACTGCAAAATACTGAAATATTTCACTCAAAATTGCTCAAGTATTTCACTTCTTATGAAAAATTTCAGAAACCCTGTCACTAATTTTCGTGTTTACGCTAAATAGTAAGTCAACTTAGCAACTGGCGAATACTAGATCAAACTGGTTATAACTGGTTCCCCGGAATAAATTTACAACTTGATTTGACATAATTTGTTTATAAATAGCCTGTTTGAGCACCGCCAACCTAAAGAACAGACCTCAAATAATTAAAAAAATTAATGGCCATTTACAGCAGCTTATTTATTGCTGAATATTTGCATTCCAATTCCAACAGTCCGCAGTGCAGTGTGTCCAATTCATTTCAATGACTCGATTGAAGCAGGTTTGCCAAAAAGTTAGCTAACAAAGTTTAACTTTGTTTGATTAATAAAAATTCTTCAGCTTCAAATGCTCCCATTTTAGGCCACAAAGATTACCATGCATTATTTTTCGAAAGTTTATCGCTAAATGGCTATAAATGATTTGAGTATGTAGTCGTAATAAAATTTCATTCATTAATTTCAAGGCTGGTTTTCGGATTAAACATTCACTTTGCCTGGCCTAGTGTCGGTTCGTGTGATTTATTGGTCCATTGAATTCTATTTTTTCCCGTCAAAGTTACATTGCAAAATTGCAATCGAATATTTTATTTTGCTGTCAAGTTTTAGTTTTAGTTTAAAGTTTGGAATTTAATTTAGGTGAGCTTAGGAGAATACTCAAGAGGGAGGATTCTTTCATGTGCTAATTTTGTCCAAATCCAAGTCCAGGCAGGCAATTGACCCTTTGCACTTTGCAATAAATTAGTGAAATATTTCACTTCTAAACTTCGAACAATACCAAGGCGGCGGCTCAGGTGAAAAATTCCAGCAAAAAAAACACTCCAAATCTCTTTTGACGTGGAATATTAATCTCTTTCTTTCAAAGTATTCGAAATCGATTGTTGGAAATTCAAATCAAGTGCAAGTGCAGACTTAGTAGAGCTTCAAATTTCAAATTTAGAAAGCAGCGATAGCGAAGAGCGCGAGCGACGTGACAATTAATTGTCGCTTCCCTGTTCGCCGACTTTGTTTTTGATTTCTTTGTTCAAACCAAGCAAACTTTTACAATTTCCTTTGAAATAATTGACAATGAATTTATCTCCACGCGCGTCACTCTAACCTTTCGATTACGAAATTTGCAATTTACAATCGAACCACAACCACAATGTGCAATAGTCAAAAAGGGATTATTTTGATTTACAATTTATATTTATAGCGGCCAGTATTGTGTCCCAAAATTTTAAAATAAAGTCAGTCACCGTCACCAGCTGTGCTGAGCCAAGGTTCTTTCCATAAATCAAATTCCATCCTATACATAATCCCCCCAATTTTATTGTCATTTCCACACCAGCTGCAAGAGTGACTTTGCTCCCAAAGACTAGACAGACTAGCTTCGAAGTCGAACTCAACTCGAACTCGACACGGGGGAATTTTTTTAATCACAATTAAATTGATATTCTCATCCTGCAGTCATCACATCGACAGTTTAATTTTATAAATAAAGTTTAGTAAAGTAGTAGTAGTGTTCCGTATTTGCTTTGCATTTGCATTTGAAACCGAAGCATTTATTATCATTTAAAAATTTTTCATTGTTAGATTAACTAATAATGCACGTAATGAAAATGAATGCACAATTCAAAGTGCGACCGACCCATGCATTGCATTGCGGTCGGGTCGCGGCGATGATAATAAATAACTCTCGTTGTACCCGTCAGCGTCAGCAGCCCAGCAGCAAAATTTTGATAAAAATTGACACTAATTTCAAAACAGGCCGACCGGTGCCGGTGCGGCGTTATCAATAAGTTGTATTATTATCAAGGAGGAATTGCTGCTAGATAATGACTTGATATTTAATTATGCACTCAACAAATTAAAATCCACCTCCACTCCACAGTCCACAATCTGCTCGGCTCTGCTCTGCTTGCTCGTATAATTAGTTGGAAATGAAATTAGTATTTGATCGGGTTGCAACAAACTTGAGCCCCTCAGTCGCACAGATTTTAACAATCGGGCCGGTAGAGACTCTGGACAAATTTTGTCCATGATTTTAGGCTCAGTGGTGCACTTGGGCAAGATTTGACAAAAATGGGTGAGTTGAGTGCGTACTGCTTACTGCTTAGTGTGGCGATATCCAGCTTAAAACCTTGCAGAAAGCCTGGGGCGATGCGAGAGCCCTCAGGGGCCTTTTTGGTAGAAATCTGGGGTCTCAGAATCGTCGAATATTTTCCGACAATTTCGAGTCGATTTCGGATTTGTTTTCCGGATCGATTTCGACAAAACCATTTCAAGTTTTGATTGACATTTTCTTTCTGCAGGGCTTCACGGTGGAACGCCGCCGCTCCAAATGAGACTTGACGGAAGTTCTGACGAAGACAACAATGTCGCTCACCCGCTATTTACCGAAATGGTGGAACTCTTCCAAATCGGAGAAGAATTTGAATGGAGAGAAACCGCCAGGTAACAATAGCAATTCAGCCAACAATCGCCGCTATATATTGTTGAGACTAAGACTTACCACTTCCAGAAATTTGGCGAGTTTTTCTAACACTTGCGTGCGACTGTGATTTCCTAGGTGGGTAAAATTCGAAGAAGACGTCGAAGAAGGAGGAAATCGGTGGTCCAAGCCCCATGTCTCCTCCCTATCACTCCACTCCCTTCTAGAACTCCGAAGTCTCCTGGTCAACAATACTGTATTGTTGGACGTAAATGCTGACACGGTTCCAGACCTCATGGAGCTCATTTTAGACTCGTTCGTCAACAATGGTCAAGTCGAAGAACGAAATCGACCAATGGCAAGATACGTTCTTCTGAGTCCTCACAAACATCTTCACGAATTCAGTACTTCTGCCGTGTCGAAATTGCCGATTATAAGGTCGTTGGCAGACATTGGGCGGATACATTCTTCCAGTAAAAGTAAGTTTCACCTGAACCTGCTGCTACTATTTTGAATTTTTTTTTCTGGAAAAAGTAGCAAAGCTAATTGTTGACCATTGTTGCACTTTTTTCCAGACTTCACAGACCGCAAACCTCCAAGTTTTCCAGGAAATCTGAGCGGTAACGACATGGGTCAATTTCTAAATATTCCAGGTAAGGATTTCAGACGGTTTTTTGCATAAGTTTTTAGCGAAAACTCGCGATCAATATTAATTTTTGCCGAAAAAAGTAGGAATGGATCCGTCTGGCGGAGGGTCAACAGCAATCAGTCGAAGTCCAAGCGGGGCCAATCTCGGAGCCAACGGCGAAGTCCAGTTTGCCAAAGTAACTAGTCCTTTAAAATTTTGGCTCAAAAAATTCTAGCAATTCTAGTTTCCCTTAAATTCTGTTGCCAATTCTGGATAGGGAAACACAAATTTCATGAAAAAAATTCCACATGGGGCTGAGACTTGTAACATTATGGTCGGTGACGTGGATTTCCTGGACAAACCGTTGGCAGCTTTTGTTCGTCTTTCTAGCGCAGTCAGACTAGGAAATTTGACCGAAGTTCCAGTCCCAACTCGATTCGTCTTTGTTCTCTTGGGACCAACCGTAAGTTCAAAGTTCGATAAAAAAATTCCAGCCAAAAATCTGACAAAAGTTTGCATGATTTTGGTTCTGGAATTTTCCAGGGAAATCGATCTCGGTACAAGCAAATCGGCCGCGTGATGGCCACGTTGATGTCTGACGAGATTTTCAACGAAGTCGCTTATCGCGGCGAAAAGCGAGAGCACCTTTTGGAAGGATTAGATGAGTTCATGGAAGCCGTGACAATTCTCCCCCCGGGGGAATGGGACCCAAGTATTAGAATCGAACCACCTGCAGCTCTTCCTTCCCAAGTAAAACAATGACAAATCAAAATTAAAACGTTTACCCCAGATGGGGGGGGGGAATTTCGAAATTTCTAAACTAATTGCGATTCGATTCCAGGAAGCAAGAAAACGTCCTGAGGGCGGTATGGTCGAAGAGCCGGACGAAGAGGAAGAAGAACTAAGAATGCGGGAAGAGTCAGGGCTGACGAGAAGCGGGAAATTTTTCGGCGGACTTATCAACGATATCAAGAGAAAAGCTCCCTGGTAAATTTCTTGCCAAAATTTTGCTGAAATTCCAGGAATATTTTCAGACAAGTTGCAGATTTTTCATGCACGTTTTTGTTTCCAGGTACATTTCGGACTTCAAGGATGCAATTTCAGTCCAGTGCCTGGCCAGTTGGTTGTTCTTGTATTTTGCTTGCTTGACGCCAATCGTCACTTTTGGTGGACTTTTGGGCACAGCAACGGATAATAGCATGGCAGGTTCGCAAATATTTTCGCAATATTTTTCCAAACTTTTCATGTCATCATTTTTGTGCGATCTTTTTTCACACCACATTTTTTGTAAATTTTTTTAGCAATTGAATCCCTGGTTGCGGGTGCATTTTGTGGAGTTTGTTACGCAATTTTCTCTGGCCAGCCGTTGACTGTTTTGGGCTCTACTGGACCTGTCCTCGTTTTTGAAACAATCATTCACCAATTCTGCAAGTAATTGTTTGGTTTTGTTTCTATTGGTCGGCCTTTTCGCAATTTACAGCAAAGTGAGACATTTCACTTAACGTTTTCCTCTTTCAAAAAAATTCACAGAGGCAACGATTTGAACTACTTGGAATTCCGTGTCCATGTTGGGCTTTGGGTGGCCATCATTTTGTTCGTACTGGTTGCGTTTGATGCCAGTGCCTTTGTTTGCTACATTACTCGGTTTACTGAAGAAAACTTTGCGACGCTGATTGCTCTGATTTTCATGGTCGAGGTAAGCGCACAAAATGTCGACTTGGAATGTATTTCTGTACATTTTTGTACAGAAACAAATGTTTGAATTTTTTTTGTTATTGAAAGGCTGTCAAAAACGTTTCAAAAATCAGCTCTACGCACCCAATTAATGTTCGGGCTGATCACGGAGACGGCTACTCGTGCGTCTGTGAAGCAAACGATACGATTCCTTACGAAGTGGAGATAAACTGGCCGACGGTCGAATTCGAGAAATGCGGAGAGAAAGTAAGACGAAATTTCTAACAATAAATTTGGAAATCTGACGCGGCCGCCGCACCATCTAGTTTCTGCGGTGATAGTGGCCCTTGAGGCATTCAGCCAGGCCGAATTCCCCGAAAAATCCGAAAATCCTCATCCGAATCTTTATCTTATCTAAATTTCTAAACCAAAAAAATATTCACAATTTTTCGCGCGCAGCCCCACTATGGAGTTCTTGTCGGCAACGGATGTGGAAAATACCCAGACATCTTTCTCCTCTCGGTGATTCTCTTTTTGGGCACGTTCATACTTTCAATTATGCTCAAGGAATTCAAACTCTCATCATTCTTCCCGACCAGTGTAAGAATTTTTGCCAAATCCGAAATTGGCAACTTTTTGCCAATTTGGACACATTTTGCGCAAATTTCAATTTCATGACTTTACATATCATTTCCATTTTCAGGTGAGATCTTCTGTGAGTGACTTTGCCGTCATTATCGCCATCGCTGCCATGACCGGTCTAGACCTCTACATTGGGCTCAATACTCCAAAACTCAAGGTGCCGACCAAATTCGAGCCCACTCTGATGAACGAACGTGGATGGTTCATAAATCCTTTTGGTAAAAATCCAATTTGGACAATTTGCATTGCCCCTATTCCAGCCCTCTTGGCCTCCATCTTGATTTTTATGGATCAGCAAATTACCTCCGTCATTGTCAACCGCAAGGAACACAAGCTGAAGGTGAGGCTGGCCAGCTGACTTGCAAATTGGTCGCGATTTTTGCGTGCAAAAAACTTGCACCACCAAATTTCTGTTTGTTTTTATGTGTCCAGAAAGGGGGTGGATTTCATCTTGACCTGTTTGTCCTGTCGATCCTCATCGGGATTTGCTCGATATTTGGAATCCCTTGGTTCGTGGCTGCCACGACCGAGTCTTTGAACCACGTGAATTCTTTAAAAATGGAATCTGAGTCAGCAGCTCCGGGAGAAAAACCACAATTTTTAGGAGTTCGGGAACAACGGTTGACCGGGTTGGGGATTTTTTTGATGATTGGGCTGTCGGTGCTCATGACCCCTGTGCTGGGTAAAATTCCAATGCCGGTGCTGTACGGAGTCTTCCTCTACATGGGATTTAATTCCATCAAAGGAATGCAATTCTTCCACAGAATTTTGCTGTTTTTGATGCCTGCCAAATACCAGCCGGACAGCATGTTTTTGCGAAAGGTTTGCCATCGCAAAATTTAATTAGACCCCAATTTTGTTGTTTTGTTGCAAAACTTTGCCTAATTTTGGTGCAATTTTTTGTCCGCAGGTTCCCCTCATGCGTGTCCATCTCTTCACGCTAATTCAACTAGTGTTTTTCATTTTGCTCTGGATTGTGAAATCGGTCAAGCAAACGTCCATTTTGTTTCCACTCATGGTAAGCCGCTATGCGAACTTCCGGTCCGGAAGCTCATACCGGAAGTAAATCTGACAATTTTGACGACCTTCTTTTCAGCTCGTCGTCATGATCTTGGTTAGAAAAATGTTGAATTTGGTGTTCACTCAACGGGAACTCAAAATTTTGGATGACATTATGCCTGAGAGTACAAAACGTCTTAAAGAGGACGAGAAGAGGAGGACAAGTGGCATTCTTATTGTCCAAGTAAATTTCTAGACCAATTAATTTAGAAGATGAATAAAATGAGAATATAATATTTCACTAATTTTGTAGGATTTGCAAGGGACGTTCGGATCTTCTGGAAAGGAAGGATTAGCACGAAGGGTAAGCCTATTGCCTTGCCTATGCCTTTGCAATATAAAGTTGACCCATTGCATTATTGGGTCAGATCATTGTTGGAATCTATTATCTAATTTTGCTCATTTTGAATTGCATTGTTGTCCAGAAATCATTAGGGGAAGCGAAGACTTTAGAAATTCCTTTGGCCAGCGGAAACGTTATGAGAATTCCACTCAACACGATGAGCGTGACGGACGAAGTGAATAAAACAGGACTCTGGAAAAAAGTCCATAGTGACAACTCGCTTCAAAAAGAAGAAGTTCAAATGCCCTTGCTGGAGTCTGGGTTGGTCAAAAAAATCTAGCATTTTCACCATTTTTGAAGCATTTAGAATTCTCTTAAGTTCAAGATTTATAGATTATAGTCATCCATCAGTCAACAAATTTCTAGTTGTGGTCAGTTAATTTTTACCAATTTCTGCGACAAGCCATCTGGTACTTATTTTGTTAAAGTAGCTGCTGCTGCGCTGCGCGTATTATTCGGTAGACCAAGCAGGGAAACCATGGAAGATGGAATTTGCATGGTGAAAGCAAAAGCTTGATTTGGCCTCAATTTTATTTAAGGGTTTCAATTTAACAAGCTCTGGGCCTCAAATTTATTTAAGAGTTTCAATCTAATCTGGGTCTGGGCCTCAATTTTGCACATTTGTGTTTAAATTTTTCATCTCAGGCTTCAATTTTATATCGCTCTGGGTCTGGGACTCAATTTTATGAGCTTTTTCGGCCCAAATTAGCACAAAAACCTGATAGCATGGGGCATTTTGGGGAAAATTTGCCAAAATTAAATTTGGGATTAGCGATCGATCTAACAAATGCATGGCGACTAAATTTAAGAGCAAATAATAATTTTGGGGCTTATGAATGAACTTATGCGGATTTGATGCTTTTTTAACAGAAAAGACGAAATTGTCATAGTCGGCAGACGTTCAAGCACAAAGGACGGTGTGAGTGGGGCGCGACGGCTATCATTGTTTCGTGGCAAAGAAGATGACGGTGGAATTAATTTTAAAATTGACCCGCCCGTCTAAAACTAATTATATTTAGTCCAATATCTCAGCTACAGCTATAGCACAGCTTATTTAAAATCTTAACATTTATTTATCTAGAATTTTTTAGTTTTTAGGCTTTCAACTAATTGCCAAGTTACAATTACGAAAAAAAAAAGTTTGAAAATGCTTCCATGCATTTACTGACAAAACGGGTTAACGCTTGTTCCAAATTCCATGCCATGCCTGCCAAATTGGCCATATTTTCAGAAAAAGTTGTGTAAAATCCGTTCCATATTTAGAAATAGAAATGTAGCAAAATTGCCCAATTTTAAACAAAAAAAATGAAATTTAAGAGATAGATTTAAAAAAAGTTCAACTGTTGACCCTACATATTTTCAGGTAATATTTTAGATAGCAAAATGACCAAGGAATTCTTAAAACCCCAGTATTTTACCCTACTAGATTTGCTAAAAAAAATTTAAAACAGAAATAAATACTTGATTTTGACAATTTGTGGGACAGCGACGGCTCTGCTACCTGTACCAATGCAAATGTAAATGCAACATTCGTCTGAACATTACCCGTACAATAATAATTATTTAATATTTAGTTTTTTTTGTAGCTTAATTAATTAACTAATTCAAATGCAATGCTATTTGCAATATAACGTGTCTGGGTAATTGTAATTTATGCACGTGAAATAAAAATAAAGTTTCTCTGGTCTTTGAGACTTTCTTTTGATGCTGGAAAATGAATTTCGTTAAAAATTCGCTTGCAGTTGCAGTGCAGTGTGCTAATCGTGTATCAAACCATGAGTGGTCCAAAAAAAACGTCAACTTCGCAAAATACCAAATTACCTCGAAATCGATTTCGATTTAATCGGCCAAACATAACTTTACAAACAATTGTGCGGGTCCGACGAACAACAAGATAATATCTTGTTGTTAATTTATATAAAATAATCGAAGTAAATGTAAAACTGTACACGTTTATCAATTGGATTAATTCAAAAATGCCTGAATTTGAGTGTGAAGTGGGAGAA
>JAQGCM010001942.1:0-12862 GCA_034699705.1 Hymenaphorura dentifera
GGAACAAGGAAAGTACAGTAGAAGTTTCTAAACTCAAACCAATCCCCCCAGGCAGGGAGCAAATTTGAGTAAAGATCCCACCCAGACTGAGTTCTCTGAACCAATTGCTCACAAAGTGAGCTTGTGGTAAAATAAAAATCTTAACACTAATTCATAGTTGCAAGTCGCTCTTTTTACTTTGTTTATTCTTTGAGAATATAATTGAATTCCAACTTTCAAAGTTCTACTATCACTATCTACTATCACTATAAGTAGTACGTCATACAACTAACTAAGTAACATTGTGATATATAAAACGCGTTAAACAAAACACACCACTCCTCTCAGGCTGTCTTCTGAATTGGTACAACGCAAGCAAAGCAGTCAACCCGATCAGTATTTTTTCTCTCATTTAAGGTACAGAAATGCATGTAAACAGTGTAAGTGTTCAATTGACATATTGGATTTGGTATTGTATTCATGTCACAGGCTTGTGTGATATTTTAGTAGTGAGGGAGTGAGGGACTAACAAGGCTTTCCATTCTTAGCCTAACAATAAAAATAAATCACAAAAACACCATAAAATTGATTGAATAGCTCAAATATTTCAGACAATATTTCACTTTTCCGCTCATTCTCCACTTTTCTCCCCCACCCCTATTATGTTGTGACTCTGACAATTTGAATATTGCGTTTTCAGATTGCAAAATGCACTCTTAAATTTTTGCCACTCACATGCACTATTTTTTTTGAGTTATTCAAACTTAAATACCTAGTCTATCATTAAGAGGCAATTATATTCATAAGCAAATGCAGAACATTTTGAAACTAAATGAGTTGACTCAAACAGATAAAAAAAAACGAATGGAATTTGTTGTTGCTAACATCTAAAACTAGAACATATTTAAACAGAATCCTCAACATGACCACAATTGAAGTACAAAAGTAGTCCAAATCTATGCCTAGTTCTAAAAACTAACTCTATTCAAGTAATAAATAATATTAGGTATAAATATCTAAATGCAGAGTTTGCCAATTTAATGAACGAAACTAGAACTGCTGTATCCAATGGAGAATTTATAAGGTGTAGTATTTTGCGTTGGTAATTTGGTAGCTTCCAAGTCCCAAATTAAATGACTCTCCGTACTACCTTTAATTCACATCTCTTCATCTGTATATGTTATGTACGAGTTCCGGGTCATCCGGGTATAATCTACAAATTTAACATTAGCAAACATTACTATTAGGGGACCTCAACAAGGCGTAGCTTTCGTAAGCTAGTAAGGAACCTCACACTTTAGCACAAAAGCACTAGAAATGTGCATTTCATAATTAAGGAAATCAGCGTTTTACTACAACCTGGTAGTACTTCTTGCATTGCTTAAAATTGCCTGTTTACTTTTTGGCAATTGCTTTGCAAAAAATGCAAAATGCAACTTTGCATTTTGTGACAGCAATGACTAAAACTAAGGTGAAAGTAGAATTGTCAATTGTATAATACTTACAGTTTTGCATAGTTTACGCAGGTACTTTATTCTTGTTCTCCTTCCTTGCTCGAGCATGATTTGCAATGCGTTTCAGATGCCCAATCAAATCCAATATTTTGACCGCTGGGCCAACTTTCATTTTAGTCAACACGATTATTTGATCTTTAGTCAAAGTCAGGAGCTTGGGCCCGTCCATATTCTAAATAAAACAACCACATCAACACGTATTCGGTAAAAAAAAATTATACATACAAACGGCTTACATTGTGCGCGAAACTGTCACAATAAGTTCCACACTCATTCACTGTGAGGAACATTCCAACATCTTCGATAGACCATGAGTCAGGATCCACTCCTGGCATATCAGCATTGAAAAACAGAGCATTCGTCAGTTTAGGAATTGCAATTGTGGGTGTTTTATCGTCAGCATCTTCGGCATTATCATTCACATTACTACTCGCAGTGTTCATAACGTCTTCTTGTTTCACACCTGTATCAGCAGCTGCGTCACTTGACGCTTGTACTTTTGACTCGGGAGTGCCTGTGGGTACTTGCTTCTCTACTTTTGATGGTACTTTCACTTTATCATTTGAATCAATCTTTGCTGTAATTGGAAGGGTTGGTTTAACCTCTGGAGGTGTTCTACTTGATCTTGCGCGCCCTACAACTTCCACAGAAGCCGAAGAACTTTGACGCACTGAAGGCTTCTGGGCAAGACCGGCAGGTAATTGCTTCGCAGAGGCAACAACAGACTGCAACGACTTCGCTTTCGCTGCAGGTGGCGTTGCTGAAAGCTTTGGCTTTTTCTCCCTAAGATCAAAAGACAAACAAGAAATTCAAATTCCAAATGTATCAGATTTCCAAGAATTAATAATTTCAACCGCCTTTCTTGTAATTGTCGGCACCGTGGTAGTTCAGGAATTTGTTATCCTCATACCATCTGCCTAGGTTTAATATAATTATTGGCAGACCAAGTAACATAGTACTAACAAACTTACATCGAAATTTCAGCACTCGTAGTAGCTGGACGTTTAACACCCGAACCTTTCTTTCGTCCCTTTTTGGCGACCTTTGGGGTTTTCTTAGGTACGACTGTTGCTGGAGGTTTCTCTAACTTGTGCCCAACAAGTTCGCAGTAACCAACCGGGTAGATATCTGGAGAGGAAGCGTCCAGCCATTGATCGTACTCATCCTGCCATCCGTCGAAGTGAATCTTAAGAAGACTCCCCACAACTCGACCCACAGTTGCGACACAGATGAGCCTTGGGTCCATTAAATCGGCAGCTTCTAGTTTCATACCTTCCTTTAGATTATGAGGAAATACCTATCGATTTCAATATTTCAAGAAGAACGGTTAACAACTTTTCACAAACATTTCAAATTAATCAACTGCCTAAGAGAATTTACAAACGATGGTATTGTTATTGTGTTTGAAAAACAAAAGCCAGTACCTGGTCTTGGCCTATTGATCGAAGTGGTGCTGGTGAAGTTCGAGTCTCTTTGAAGTAGTTATCCCAATTGAAAACATTTTTGTTGTTGTATCCCAGAGGTGGTACTAGTGATATATTATTGAGTTTAGCAAACCCACAATAAAATATATTCGGCGACGAGACGTGTTGACAGAACCAGTCGGCACCGTGGGGATCTTCTTCGTAAAAGTCCACGCGAACCATCATATAGCCATGTTTTAAAACTCGTTTCACGGTTCCGGCACATATAGCAGATAAATTTAGCGGATCAATCACTTCCAATTTCATACCAACTTTAAAAAAAGCAAAATTCGGCGGCGTTGTTTTGAAGACTGATGAGGGTATGGTCCTCGGATTGTAGCTCGCAGGTGCTAATATCTCATGTCCAACGGTAACTGCCCAACCGGGCAAGTGAATAAGCGGTGATTCCTCATGGCACCAGAATCCAATTTCTAACAAAGTAGTCCGGTTTACTACAACTTCAGAAATTATGGCTAACTAAGGCTTAAGAAAATTGTGTGAATTTACCATCTCTATCATCATTAGAATCAAAATACATCAAATGGAGGCGTCTACCAATAGTGGCTTTGACCATTGCTAACCGAACACGAGAAATCTTATTCTTATCGACAACTTCCAAACGCATACCAACCCTAAAAACATTTCCAAAATCAATTCCCCAAATAAAATCGAAATTGTTGAAATCAACGCATGATTCTACTACTAACTCAAACTTGGAGCTTAAGGCATTTTGAACTTTCGACTGCAGATTCTGCGGAAGCGTTCGTGCTCCAGTTAGACGTCCAACAAGAAAATCCCGCCAATCAGCGTATTTGGAAGCAATTACTGTATGGACAATGAGTTGGTGATTAGCTGGAATTTGGAATTTATGTATTGAATAATAATATTTAACTTACTACTGGGTGGCATTAAAGGTTTTCCTTTAGTAGCGCACCATCCAACCGGATGAACGTAAGAAGTGCATAGATTTGCCCAGAAGTCTCTGGATGCATCGTTCCCGAATCCCTCAAATCTTAGAAGGACGTTATAGCCTAAAATACATATTGTGTGAACTTATTTCATTACACTAACAAAGCAGTCTAGAAATTGAAACAACACAATAACGTGATTGAGTAGCAGATCTGGACCCCTTAACGTCAAACCCTGACTGTATCTCTGATATATCGTTATGTGTCACTATCATGATAATAAACTAAACTCAATTCAATTCAATTCAAACTCACCACAAATACGAACCACACTGGCAACCCAGAAGGCGACGCGATATTGGTCCGGATTTACATCAGAATTCCTCACCTCTACTTTCATACCTTCGGTCACGTTGTCCCATACATGTGAAACTGGTACCTATAGTTAGAAACATCATCAGGTGTCAGTAGTAGTCCCAATTATCTTGTTCACATCGCAACATTGGATTCCTTTTACAAGCTAGGAAGGCTAGGATTACGTCTTACATGTTTAAAGCAAGACACTGGGGCAGCTACAACACCTGGAGCACGGAATGCAATGGCCCAATTGAATGAAGGTTCCACCGGTGGTGGTGTCATTGGAATCAATTGCTTGGGTACTCCTTTTCGATTCTTTTTTGAGTTCTTGTTACTCATTTGTGATGCGGCTGATGATGAGCGGCTAGAGCCTTGGCTCCCCGAGACGTTGGAAGAATTTGGTGTTGAACTTCTAGAGTCGCCAGATACCGGCTCTTCCTTTTTTACCAATCCTTTTGTATATTTTTCAGAAGAAATCTATGATTCAAATATAACGACAAATTGTAATTTAAATGGCTTCAAATATCTGTTGAAAGAAATTTACAACAAGTTCACCGAACGAATTGTAAGGGATGAGAGCTTTCAAATAGACGACTGCTGGAGACTTTGGTCTTGACTTGTCTCAAGTGTCGCTTGGTCAGTTTTTGATTAAGTGGAACTACAATATATTGACTCATCTTCATCTCTCAAAAATAAAAACTACAACTTCGGCATATTCTAAATCGCGATTAAGTCAAAATGAAAAACAAAATCAAGATGAAGGTGAAATCTTGTATAACCTGATTGATGGCACTTGATGTCATGTCCATGTCAAGTTTAGTGAGGAGAGTGGTTGTGATTGTACTCATCCCTCGCTCACTTGCACAGATTTTCCCGTTCCGGACGGGAACCGACGACTACTGACTGATAACTTGACGCCGACTTTTGACATGAATTGTCTTCTGAATGAATCAGTGGAATGAGACAACCAGAACCAGACTTGACCGACCTGACCTTCAATTAGGTAGCTAGCTAGACAACAACAGCTAGTAAACAAAACATAAAAAAACAAAACAAATTTTGGTATTATGTTACGGAAAACAGAACGAGCGGGCCGAGTGAGCCAGCAACAACAACAACGGCTTGATTTTTATGAAATCGTGAACTTAACGAGGGAGGGAATTAGTTTGATTTGAAACAAATCAAAATTTGGTGGTTCGATTTTCGATATCGGTGTTAGGATGATGGCTTGAATGAAACGGAAAGGGAACGAATGAATGAATAAATAATGGTTAGAGGGCTGGAGCGAGCAGAGTGTTTAGTCTGCCTGCCTAGTCCCACTTGGGCAGTTGGGCACTCGATGACTTTAAAGTTAATTGCACTAAAATATGCAAATTGATTGAGTTGACGGCACAAGTGTGAAAAGTGTGATTTACTATTTTGTATTTGTTTTGTTGGACTGTCTGTTGACTGTGGAGTGAGCGGAGTCTGGAGAATTCGGAGTTTGGAGAGGGAGACTGCACTGGAGTTTCTGTGGAGTGTGGAGTGGGAAAAAGGAGAAGAGTTTGGTATTTGGTCGCAAGTTTGCGAGTCGTGTGGAATTGGAAAATAGCGGATTGAAGAGCTGCAAGCGTCGTATTTGGAGGACTCAAAATTGGGGAAAGGGCCAAAGGGGTAACGTGGGAACGAGGCAAGGCAGAGATGGACTCACGGTCATCAGACCAACCCTACCAACGTACCAACTTAACCACCACTGTCCACTGTCACCACTTTCTCCACTGACGCCGCAACAATAGTCGTCAAAATCGCCAAAATCTGCTTTTACTAATTGTCCATTTTGCGTCACTCTAAACTTTCTGGTCCTCCTCAGCTCAGCTCAGCTCTCACCTCACACCAATATCAACTTTCACTTTCATCCATGCCAAGTACTGCTCGTTAAAATCGCAATTTTGCTTTAGTTGTCGAGTTACCCAAGCTAAAAATCAACAATTTGTACTTTATGTAGATTTTTAATGGTGCTCAAGCTCATGAAAGCTTGTAGCTTCAATTTGTTTACAAAATTATCCGTGCCTTCAATGTTACTTTAATGTCAATTCTTGAATTCTTTGATTGTCGTAGTCGTGCGGCATTTATACCTTACTTGAGAAATTTGCACTTTTGAAATTTTTCAAACTGCTAAGCTGGTTGGACCTACGTGTGAAGGCGATTTAATGATTTGTCTTGCATCATCTAATACTCATCCCAAGATGCCAAGATTACAAATTCAGGGGGAAAAAGACGCCAAAATGACTATGAAAATATTATTAAATGTGGAACTCGCAATTCTTAAAGTTTTTTGCCGCAACACACCAAACTAGAATGAACAGCTGTATCTCAAGTGAAACCGCTATTACTATTGTATTTTAATTCAGTGAATCCCAAATTCGATTTAAATATTAAACTAATTACTTTCTTTGAAGGGTGGACTCATTTATTTTGTAGTCAATTTTGTTGAGAAATTCGTGTTTATCGAATGCAGTACTTTATGAACAATTTGTTCATCATAAGAGAGTGTATAGTGTATGACCAATTCGCTATTTTAAATTTTATGTAATTTAACAATTGAGTGGTTCCTCGATCGTGCCTCTAATGTGAAATTTCAATTGCCTCACGTGAACCTACGCTTTATTATTGATAGACTTGGAAGTTGAAATACCCGATGAAGCGTCTGATGACATAACATAACTATGACTGTGTCAGACATTATACATTTTTAAATAGAAAAAAATCCATGATCAACGAATGTGTAGTGTAGTTGTTCACTTTATTGGCTTTTCTTTTTTTCTTCCGCAGGGTGCGTCTATTCTCTATTGTCTACCAAACTACTTGTTCAAATCATAACATGTGGCCTAGTAGGATTTATTTGCTTCCACGCCTTGACTCATTGCAATAACATCACATTATAAATGGATCATGAATTAAATAACGTTTTGTTAAAATTTCCAAACATTTTTTTGTTACAATGATCACCCTTAAACTCGTACTCTTAACTATAAGCTAATATTAGTAGATTTTGATTGTGCTCGTTCAAAGTTTGTAATTTTGGTGTCCTGTCAATGAAGCGCTTCCACATTATTATGCCGTGAAAGAACACTCATCAGCGTTGGCTTGCATAATAACTCTTTACACCTGCAACAACAAATTACACTCAAGCTAAGGATACCCCTATGATATATTGGATCCTATGACATAGTAGTACAGTTTCTCTTATTGTATTAACACACGTAGAATAGTTGAATACTTTGCTACAATATTATTTGATTTACTTAGCATCGGACTAATTTATACGTTGATATTTTATTTGCATATGCAAACCACTTGCGAACACAGATCTTGTCGAATCAAGTTTGCTTTTACTCTCTCAGTTGCAGACGCGAAGAAATAGAAGATAAAGGAGATTAGTAATAGATATTGATTATTAAAGAAATAAATGCTACAAATATTGACTTGATTTCATTTCGATGTTGGAACATTAAAGGCACGGCACAACTCCTACTGATCTGGTTAATTTGTAATTTTGCTTAGAAATTTATTTGTTTGCCATGCCCATGCTCCTGCCCGAATTGCACATTTCATCTAGCATGATCGATTTGGACTGATTATCATTGCCCCATATATTGATTTGATTGACTCTTGCAGAGTTATTATTACAGATATGAAGACTTTATATTTAGTGACTTCCTTTGGTTTCTTTTCCAGCACTAGAGGTTGGTGTTGATGCTGAAGCGGCTGAACCTGGAACTTTTCTTTTTTGCTCGTTCCCAGCAGCCACGTATGAAAATACGCACAAAACTGAGTAGCAAATGTTCTCAGCCTAAAATGCAAAATTAATACAAGTGTTCTTATATTCAGCCGGAAATGCAGATTAGTGGCACAAGCAAGAATTCGGTTCTCAATCGAATTGCTTCAAAAAAGCTAGATAAAAAATACGTTCAGGAAGTTAATGAAAAGCAATAAAGCAAACAGCAGAAACAAGTCAAAATAAAGAAACATAACACCATCAAGTGACGAGGTAGAGTCGAAAATGATATCAGAACGTGCAGTTATTGTTTTGCTCAGACTCTTTTCATTTATGACGAGGAGGGTCGCGATTGTGCATCATAATTAAGGGCGACATAAACAGAAAAAACGCGATGAATTTGTAAAGCGATCTCCTCAGCCGCCTAAACCAGAGAAACAATAATAAATTCCAAAAAACCTTCACATGCTTTCCTTGTTTGAAACATTCCATGTCTCATCATCAAGTCGACGGGTTCCAGAGAAAGTGGAGAAAGGGGTGAAAGTGAACAGAACCTTCCCAAGGTGTAACAGAGGGTTTTGGAGTTTTGGCACATCTTGATACCCAAGGCGAGAATAAACCACGACTTTATCAGGCTAAATTCCATGCTACCAAATGAATTTTTTAATGCTATTCTGATTGCACAGAATCTTTCAAACAAGGAATTTAAATGGTGCGCACGAACCAACCCAATTAACCAAAATAACCAAATAAATTAAAGTTACAAAACAGGAGAACATCAATTTAAAACTGTGAAAAAACCACAATCAAAACATTTGCCTTACCATATTAGATTTGTAACGCCGCTGAAGGACTTTCCTGGTTTTTGGATCTGTAAATAAATCGAATTAATGAAACAAGCGTGCCCAAATTAATGGTTTTCTTTTTGATAATTATTTTTGACAAAATCAGCCACAAAATAATAGTATGAGAATTTTTGACGTACTATATTCTTCGAGGACAAAGATACCTCCTTTCTGCGTGAAACATTTTCGGATGTGGTCAAGTCGAACAAAAAACTGCGTACATGAGAATACTTAAATTAGTTTTGAAATAGTGGTTGAATTTTTGTTATCATGTTCTCTACACGGACGAAGGGGTAGAATAAATATACATAGCGAGTATTTAATATTCTTCTTCTGACTGGAATAATTCAATGATTAATCCTGTGGATTATTTGGATTGTCAAGAGAGAAAGAGAGAAAGTTTGAAAAGAAGAGAGAGTGAAGAAGATGAGGAATTTTGACTGACTCGGGAAAACATGACATTTGATTCAGAATATAAACTTGAAAAGGTAGCTGCCAAATAAATTTGAATGATTGCAAAAGCCTTTTAAGCGGAGTCAACAGCAGTTTTAATGTAATAATTAATTGTGCGCGAGCGGAATAAAAAGCAGCTAAAAACTTATCAGCAAATTTGATTGAAATGAACTAGAAATTAAGTGCTCACAATGGTGAAGTTGCACAACATTTATTGAGTGAAAGCAATAGCTGAGGGTACTTAGCAATCGTAAGCATTGCAAAGATTGAGCACTTAATTGTACCAGAAATTCAAAACCATTCCACTATTAAACTATAGGAGCAATGAAAACCACACAACACAAAAATAAGCCACACATTTGAACTAATTTAGGAAATCAAAATACAAAGGAAACACGAATAAATAATTGTTGACTCTACAACGGATAATACAAAGCCAAGCTGGACAATAATTGGAACTGTACACACCATAATCATTTTGATGTCGACGGAGAACTACAAATTACTTTTGCTATCCTTTTCCATGGACATCAAAATTTCGAACATTTTTGTTTAATCTACACTGTCAAAGGCTGGCTTAGAAAAAAAACTGATTCAACAAAAATATTCATATGTAGTTGAGGTAGGAGACCAAAAATGTGTAACTATTCTACTCAAACGTTTGGAGAGATGGCCATCAGCATGAAATCTGATGTCGGTATTAGATTTGGTTGTCGTCACAGACAAAGCCGACCTTTGTTGCAACTTGAAATTAATTTTGCCTTTAGTATGGCTTTGCGTGATAAAAAAAGAAAGACATCGCCAGTAAATGAAGGATAATTTTAAATACTATTTGTTTCGAGATAGTAATTTTTATAGAAGTGGATCTACTACATACACATGTATGAATTATTAAGATAAGAACAGCTCGGATAATTTGGAAATCGGGGGTATGGTTTGGATGGTGGTGAGAACAATTTGAGACAGATTCTACATAGTTTTAGTACTAGTTGAGATTGAGAGAGACGAATTGGATGAGCCAAAGGGAAGGTAGATACACTGGAAACGTTGGATTGCACTGCAAAAGGAAAGTGAGAATCAAGGGATCCATCCAAGGAGTCCCTGCTTGACACTTTTAAACTATTAATTAATGTGCAGAAAATAATTAAGTTGCACGAGCGAACACCAGAAAATGGAATAAGCGCATTCTCTCAATTCATCCAAAGAAAAGAGTTCCACTCCCTTTAAATGGTAATAATAATAATAATAATAATAATGCAGTTACAGCTATACACTAAAACAAAAATCCTGCCTTGTCACTAGAAATTACAAAAACTCAAATCGTAAGTACTATCCAAGCTTTCATCTACTAATTAGCAACGCTATTTTCTAAAAATCTATGAATGCTCTTACTCTATAGCTTTTAACATTTCCAACTACTCTAAACCTCTAAATGCACAGTATTAAATGTTACATTGCTTTCCTACTCCCTTCACATGAGGTAACACCATTTTTCGCTAAGTTGTCATTGAAATCAAGAATTTGGGAATGATAATCATAATTCAAATTAACTTCCCGACTAGATGGCTTAGCTCACTTTTGCATTTCAAAATTTGAAACAAAACTTTGCTTTGTTTTTGGTTACGCAAACAAAGTGTAGGGTTAGCAATGTAACAGATAGGTACAAGAATAGGTCACGGTATTACGGCAAGCTGTGAAACCAAAAATAAAATAAAAAATGGAACACAAAACTTGGTTGACTCAAAAAACGGAGGATAGAAGAGTTTGTCTACGAGGAGAAAGTCAAACTGAGACTACTGGATGACATATATTACGAAAATTGCCATTTAATGGTTGGTTGTCAGAGTTGAAAGAAGAAGATTGGGTCGAAGAATGAGAAAAATTGTGCTTGTGATTGTCAGGAATGATCATCACTAAGATTTCTCACAAAGCCAGTTATGTGTGTGGGCCGAGGACAACAAAAATTGGTCAGCCAGTTACAAGACGATGGAACTAGAAATATCGTCGTCCTGTCTAAAGGTAGGAGGGTGTTTCTAAGGGTTAACTAGTGAGGTGAGAATAATTTTGGTTACTAATTGTCCGTGGTGATAATAAAAAAATGTTGAGAAAGGTGTGAGGAGAGGTGAATACCTCGAAATCCTGTTAGCGGAACATGAGAGAGACATCAGTATCCAAAGATGTTTGTGGTAGCGGGACCGTGATTGGAAGGAAGACGAAATGCCGCATGAATCAAAGAAAATCAGAGAGAATTGCCTTTCGTTTATTTCTCCGTCAAAATTCCAATCATTAAACTCACCCAAAATAACTAAATTTGAATGCACTGACTCAGCAGTACTTGTGCAAATCAAATTGGCTTGCATATTAATTTTGGTACAAAAATCAATAGCCCTCTGATGACTATGATGCGAATGCGAGTAGACTACGTCTGGCGCGATTATTTTAGTAGTTAAGTGGTCGACTAGTCTCCTAGTTCAGAAGATGTATGTATGAAGTTTGTACGCTAGAACACTTACACACAGGACATACACAAACACTACTACTAAAGACTAAAGAATTTGTCTCCCAAAAGGTTAAAGTTGAGCTAGGTTCTCAATGTCGAACGAAACAAGAAGACTGGTTCAAATGTAATTTTGGCAATGCAACAACTTGTGACACTTTTCTTACTGAGGGGTATTCCTGAATCTCAATCCCCACGTTAGTTTTTTTTAATTACCGAAATATTTTTTACGAATATCCATCAGAGATTCATGCAGAAGGACCATCTCAAAAGTTCCTCGCCTCCAGCCCAAAATAATACTCCAACTCCACAAACGTGAAATTCCTCCTTGTACAAAAGTTCTTGACACAAAAGGAAACATTTAAAAGTCTGCAAATTAATCAACAAACCAAAACTTTGCCAGCCCCAACTCAACTGCCAAAAGGAATGCTGCAATCCAGAGGTGGTAATCAATGAAAATGATTAAACAAAAAAAATACGATGAGAAAGAAACAAATGAAAACTTTCTGTTAGCATGATAAAAATATAAAGTTAGTATGACCGCTAAGTGTCACATACAAAACACAAGGGGATGAACCAAGTACATAATACAAATTAAAAATACAATCTGATGGATAAAATAAATTGCAATGGACTGCCGCACAACGTGTCGAAGTTGGGAAAACGATGAGGGCGAGTAAAATGGCTGCAATGATTATTTTTGATTGTAACTACCACTATCAGTGTCAGAAAATAATACCCTGAAAACAATAGCACATTTTTCAGCTCAATTGTTTCAAATGCAGTGAAAACTTTCCCTTCGTTTTCATACGTGCCCATGTCAAACTTATCCACTAATATCAAATTCATTCATTTTCATATTCAAAAATGTCAGTGTCGTCACACATTCGGATCAAATTCTAGATCATCACGAACTGTGTACTCATTTTAAACAAAAAACTAAAGGTGACAAATACGGAGAATTTAATTTATGCATTTAATGAATTACGATGAAATGACAAAACCAAGCTAATCCTTCTGTGGCACAACAGAAAAATAAATTCCAAAAAAACCACATACACGATTCGTAGTAAAACACTGAGTAAAAGG
>JAQGCM010001943.1:0-12851 GCA_034699705.1 Hymenaphorura dentifera
GGAAGTGGAGAGTTTGGTCATGCGCGAAGCGCATGTCCAAACTCAAAAATTCCACGGGCTTAAAAAAAAAAGAAACCCGTGCGTAGCACGGGTCCCACTGCTAGTAAAATATAATTTCCTCTTGCACTAGAAAGCTATGCAGGGGGAAGTCTGGTACATCAGAGCTTAAGATTTCCCAGAGCTCAGTCCTACGTCCAGCATGTGCCAAATTTAAAATTAATCAATCATTTCATTTCCGTGCTGAGCAAATACGAGCTCAGTCCTTCAAGTGGAAGGTCTGACTTCAGAAGTCTTTAGTCTGTGCTGAATTTTAACATTATCATGTGCAAGTAGGTAGAGCAAGTAAAATAATTTTCTCACTTCAACTGAAATCTACATTTCCCAGTTGGAATGCAAATGCTAATGCTAATGTCGAACGATAGGCAAGGGATTGAAATAATGGATTGAAGACGAGGAATGGGGGCTGGTTGTACACGCGTGAAGAATGGCGATGGGCTGTATTATGTCCAAATTCTTTCGAGACCAGAGAAAACCTATGCTTCCTTCCACAACCAGGCTCTTTCCCTACAAATGAGTTTGAAATGGAAAAGTGAAGACAAATGTAAAGCCGCACACAAAGGCGTGTGCAAAGCAGAAGGAAATATTTGTTGAAGCTGAGCTGTCAAGAGAGAATAAAAGCGAAAACAGAACAGAAGGCCGGTTCCTTGCTCAAACAGCTTGGCTTTGGCTACTTTTAAAGACCTAAGCTTAATTTTATGCCAAGATTCATTACATACAACGTATGGGGAAAGTGGAGAAAGTACGGAGGGCTTTCTCTCTGGTCTTGAGATAAAAGCGGGGCCACCAACCAACCTAATATCCGACTCTACGAGGATAAGAAATGAAAAGACAGAAAAAATCACTTCAGCCTAAAACCCGTCTTCATCTCCCTCTCTCTTGTTTTTTTTATTTGACACAGTTTTTGAGAAGGATGCCCTATACAGAAGTAGTCAAAAGAATGCTTTCAGTTTCAAGCCTTGTCTTCCCATGTTCAGATGACGTGGCTGAGACCTAAGTAATTGGAAATGTATCATCTGTACCATTAGATGCCTTGTATTGTGTACACAAGCACAAGCGTGCGACGAGAGATCATTAATTCCTAAGAAAGCATTTTTATCTTTTTCTCGGCTTTCTCTTTTTACACAAATTATATCTCGCAGCACTTCAAAGAATCTGCCCGCTACATGAGCAGAGCCCACTTGCATAGGTTCAACTCAAGGGAACCTACTTCTATAAATTTTGAAAGCTTCAAAACAAATGAAGGCATTTAAATTCAAACGAAAGAAGCTCATATGAGCCAACCCAAAGCACTTCTTGAGACCGACTTCTCTCTGAAAGTGAAAGTCAGAGAGGATTTCAAAAATTTCATTAAATTTGTAGAAAAACAGGATCCCGGCTCGTTCCTTACTACACGACGCGATTGACAAATTAAAGAGGGCTAGGTCGAAAAATGTCTATTTTGAACCAATTAGAACGGAAAGGACTATGAGAAACCAAATTTTGTCTGCTTATGCGGTTAGAGTTTTCTCTGTACGGCAAAATAAACATTGTACTTCAATCACATTTCCCGGAACTGAACGGAATTTCTTGTGCATTTTTTGCTCTACTCTACAGTCGACGCAACTTGTGATTCCAGGGCTAAATTGCGATACATTTTTTTTTACTATTTCAAGATGTCAAGATAGTAACTTTATTTCCAATATCTTGTGGGCGAGCCACATACAAACCGTGGAGTTAGTGGAATGCTAAAAATATAGATGTATAGCATGGGAAAGAAATCGGAAATAAAAGTAATCCTGAGCACGTCACTCATACGCTCACTCCCACTTGACTTATGACATGAATACACATCTTGTCAGGGTTTCTTTGAGTTTCAATACTGTGTTGCAGGCAACAGCCTTGAGACGTATCGGTGGGCCTTAATTCATGAATTTCGTCAACCACAAGGCCCACGGCCCACAACCCGCGGTTAAGGTTAATCGATTTACTTATCAAAACCATTTTATGCTTATGTAACTTTGCCTTTGATGTGAGAATAGATTTGTCCAGCAAATATTTAGACATGTACACGCAAATCCTAATTACCTTCCAAATCGCTAACCGTCACGTAATGATCTCATAAAAAAATTGTCAATTCATAAATACTTACGTTGACTAAAGCGACTGAAATTGCTGATGATTCTTTCTGCGTTTTTACGAGCCGCGTAGAAGAACTCGGAAGCATTTCCCAAATAGTTGTACTCCAGAGCTAAATCTTTAACAATGATCTCCCCTTCTGGGAGTCTGTGGGCAAAGGGGCAAAAGAGTGAATAGTTCTTGTACTCGAACCCATCGTAGCAATTCCCAGCAGCGAAAATATCATCATCGAACTCGATTATGGAAAGAACACTGGCATGGAGTAAATATTCAGATTCCATGACGTGTGGAGCATACTTCCAAAGGCGAGTCAGCATATTGGCACGATTGACAGCGACTTCTGCCTCAAGCCTAAATCTATCTTGAGCATAGCGGTCCACAACTCCTTGGCCGAGTGTAAAGTTAACCCCAGCCGTACAATTTTCTGGAGTTCTTTCTTCAATAATCCGAAGAAACTTGGAGACAACGTCCATTTCCTTTTGTTCTGGCTCTGGCTCAACGGACTCTTCTAGAGTTGAACTAGTCTCACCCTCTTCATCTTCATAGGCTTCAATTTTATCTTCATGACCGCCATTAAAGTCTTCAAAGTAAGTTGGGAAGACTCCAGGAACAAACACAGGAGGATCGTAGGAAGGAGGATTATTTGAACTCTGAATTTCGCTTTCGGTGTCGATGACCTCGTAGTAGTCATTCCCAAGGTTTTGATTCTCACTCACACTTTGATAGTCATCGTCATTTTTATGCTCAAGATCGGAATGTTTTAAATCATCTGGAACTTTGCTTAAATTGGAATTTGTAAGACGAGAAGAAGAGCTATTGGAAGCATTTTTTCGAAACGATTTTCTTTTCCTGTTCCCTTCAATTAAACCCTGTCTCTTTTGAGAACTCTCATGCTTGTTATTATTATTTTTCGAAGTCCTTTGATGTGTGTGCGTAGAGTTTTCTCTTCTCGGTTGTAGCTGGTGTAGAAGCCTTTGGCTATTGTTTCTCGACGCAGACTGTTCAGCCTTGGGAGTCTGGTGCTGCTGGAGTTGACGGAGTGGCGGCGTAGTGGATTTTGAAGAGTTAGTCGTCTTACTTGAAGTTGAGCTGTTGTTTTGGGACAGAAAACTTTTAATTTGATCAATTTTTGCGAAGTTTCCCATTACAACTTTCCCGGGGAGGTTAGGTTTTCCATACAAGCCAAGCGTAGTGTTCTTGGGTTTACCGGAAACGTCACTCTCATTTCTATTCTTTGCAGAAGAGTGTGGGCCAGAAGCTGTGGGAATTGCTTCATCTCTTTGCCAATCATCATCGTCATGGTCGATTTCGACAGCTTTCTTCTTCAACCAAGAAGTGGTCGTTGTCGTCGTGGTCGGTTGAGAAACAGGAGGAGGAAGAGAAGTTGTTCTGACTCTTGAAAAACTTTTTCGGGACTTGTAGTGCCGAATGTTAGAAATGAATGGTGGTCCTTGTCCCTGGTGTGAGGAGGAAGAGGAGGTGGCATGATTGACTTGCAAGATCTTTTGGTTCCCAGAATGCTGCTGCTGGTCTTCATAAACTGTTGTGCCCAACAAACTTGACACCGTACTGTACGGAGACCAAAGTTTCGAACGAGTAATGTTTTTGAGTATCTCATTCCCCGAATTCGATACTTTCCCTTCTCCGCTTTCCTCTTTTATCGAAACGGAAATGGGAGCTTCCGCTCTCACACCACCGCCACCAACCTGTGGTTCAATAAAAATCAACAGTTGAATGAGAACCCCGAGTGCGAATAAATGTTTTTGCTCCATTGTACAGCATTTCAATTCACAAACGCTGGCCTTTCCTCTCCTCCTCTCCAAGAATCGCATTCGTTTCACTTCCACAATGTTTTCGAGAGAAACACAATTCCAGGCCAGACTCCAGAGCAGAGCTCAAGATTTTTGTGCTTGCTCAGCGTCAGCACAGCATGAGTCTCAGATCGAGCCAGGGAGTTCATGTACACTCACTATTTCATTAATTACGTTATGTTTAGTTTATGAATGTATTCTTAGTAATCTGGAACCACAGACTTCCCTTTCTCTCTGCGTGTAACAACACTACACAATGAAACTTGGATCAAAACATGCATTTCGAGGGTAGCGTCTAGTCTCTGGAGAACCGTAAACTTCATTAGTCCCTTGACAGTCGTGCAAACATATCATGACCCAGTGGAGAAAGTTTGGGTAGCACAATGCCACTCCTACAACTAGTTCTACTACACCTTCTAATTAATTGAATCTTACACGCACATGTCTGTCTCTCTCTATATATCCATCTCTTGAGAACCACATTGTACATAAAATAAAACACAAAAATTGATCTCCGAAATCCTACTACTTTCGTATATGGGTCATTTCAAGATGTGTGTGTGTTCGCTTTGGGCTAGACTCAGAAATCATGGGTTGCGTGCACCGTGCACATTGCAAATGCACCTCACGAACAATTGCGATGGAATGCCATGTTCATTTTTAACACCTAATTCAGCAGGTGAAAATTATATTCTTTCTCCTTATCCGACTCTTTTAGAAACAGAAAGATTCACCTAATTTTAAAGTTCAACTTTTGTAGCCTTTGAGTATGCAGGTTAAGGAGAAGGAATGCGTGAGAAATCAAAGGTGTTGGAACTAATTTTACCAAAAAAAATTGTGACACTTCCAGCATTTAGTAAGTACTATTTCTTGTACTTGCTTTATTTTTGGCGTGTTGTGTGCTGGTGAGCGTCGATGAGGAAACTGACTACGAGGAACCAACCGGGGAATGAAAATATGTCCAATCTTTCACTCTGGGCTTTTGGAAAACTAAACGTATTTCTTGAAGGAAGCGCAAGCGTCAGGGTTTTTCAGGAATTTAACCGGGCTATGAGTGGGGCGGACTTCTCTGATTATTTAGGCTAGGAGCAGCAGCTCTGTTCACATCCTTGTACTTCCGGTTCCACATTATGAACGAGGGTGAATTATGCACAGTTTTACGTGAATGGGACAGCACGGCTCTTTCAGATTTCATCTAATGTGCTTAGGGAAAGCTAAAGCGAGAAAAGAAATGTGACTTATGAGTGTGTTGAATAAAAAGTTTCGCCTTTCCTCCTACTTTGCATGTGTTCTACTACAGCTTCCACAGCAGTTCTCAGTTTTTTTGCGATGTGTTCCTTTCAATTTCGTATTGACAACACACTTTTTTTCACCTAGCATCTGCATGCAAAACCTGTCTCCGACATTGATGAGATTATGTACTGCTGTCTACTGTTGCACTACAAATTCTGTCGTCAATTTTGTTTCTGAGGACGACATATGGGTGGTAAGGACAGAATACAAATTTTTTGACCGAGTATATTTAACTTTGTTTGTGAGCAGAACATATTCCACGTATTATGTTGGTGCGGGTATGAACAAAACTTTACTACATATAAATGCAAATTGCAAATGGTTTTCCACTTCCGTGCACTTTGTTCGAACTACTATTTCAACAGCTACACGGCATTATTCTTGGTTTTGCCAAACACGTTTTTTCGTTCAAATCTTGACAAAAAGTTTTTATGAACCATGGATTTCGATTTTTGTTCTTATTCATTTACTAGAGTGTTCTGACGCCTTAAAAGGCAAGGAGAAAGTCCAGCCGAAGCTAAAGCGACCTTGCCTTGCAAGTCTAGCCCATTGGATTGGTCTGGTCCAATGTTCCAATTTTCTCTGATCGTTATCCTATCGCTGAGCAAAAAATGAGTTTGGTCGCTGCAGAAGGATTGGAACGTATGAATTAAAAATTTTACTCAAGCATAATGTTCCAATTTATATTCACCTCGTTAGTTGCAACATTAGGAGTGTCTTCTGCATATTTTAACTATTTGACTTGCCCTCGTACCTTTCTCTATTTTATGTCTCTTATAGAAAATTTAATTTGCCGTTTCTCTCTACCTAAGCCAGACAGCTAGAGTTGTAAGTCGTTAGATGATGCAGCAGCGCAGTGGAATAATTCGATGAAGGCAAGACAGGACTTACGGTTCTGTTCTGTCGGCAGATTTAATCGTCTTATTTAATTAACTTTTCGTGAAAGGAAAAGTGTATATTTTGAACGGACAGACAGTCAAGTCACGAGTGCAGGGCAGATGACAAGTCTAGTCACAGTCACAAAGCGAAGGGATAAACAGGAGCAGAAAAGACAAATATTTTGACCACTTGCGAATCCTACAAACTTTCTGCATGAGCAGCAAGTTAAAAGTACGTACATAAATGACAAGTAGCTTATAGAGAAAGAAAAGAAGATCTACAGAGTTCCAACTAAACAAATTATGTTTATATACTTTCAGAGTTATTATTTTAGACTTTTGCACATTAATCCAAAGGCTTGGATAAGTGGGAATGAGTAGAATGAATGAGAACAATGGTTGTGAAATGACAAAAGTTGAAACAACGTTGTGTTGTGTGTGTGCTTTCCGAAAAGGTGACTGCTAGGCATACATTTACTTTCAATCATGGAAGCAGAAAAGAAAGAGAAAGTTCACAGTGTACTTTCTCCACGTGCGAGTGCAGCAATACTTGTTTGCATACTCAGAGCCAGAGCTAATCAAAAAGGAGAAAAGAAGACTTGATAACTTTGAGCGAGCAGCTCTCTTTTTCATCTTCGCAGTCTCTTTAGTTAGCAAATAATGAGAGAATACATATTTTTTGTTTGGATTCATACACAAGTTTGACTTGCTCAAGGGCAACATGAAATTAAATTTCTTCTAAATTCAACGGTAATTTGGGACCTCATTATAACATTGCACGTTGATTTGATTAGCTTCTACTTTGTGCATACTTTGTTTACGTATGAAGGAAACTACATATTCTCCAGTCAGTAAAATTGACTAGTTCCTAATTGGCAAGATAAGAATAGGTAGCAGACAATTCAGCCATTAGATTTACTATTGCATCAAATGAAATATTCCAAACTTATTCATGAATCCTCATTTTGATTGCAACGCACAGATTTACCCCATCATTTCTAAAGAAAGGAACTCAAAAGCTTCAATAAATTGCTCTGACAGAGACAATGAACAAATATGCTTTTGATCCACTAGAATCCGAACGGTCGTGCAAATCAACGAATCCAAGGGTGAAAATATAATGAGAACGTTAAAATTAATTGAGGCCGTTAAAGTAAGTCCCCCTTGATTAAGTACGCCGCTCTTCATAAGATTAGCTTGACTAATAAGATTAGCTTGACTAAGCTCATTCAAATTTTACGATTTTACATTTCACTTTATTCTGCGCGTGGCGCACATTATTACTCCACGACTGTAAGTAACAACCACGACGTGTCGTCGACGTGTTCAAATCAACAACTTAGCCTGAGCTGAACTCTGAAGTAACTACCGTGCAATTTCTGGACAATTTCAGACTGGAAGTGAAGTCCCGCACTTTACTTCCAGTGCAATAAAATAATTACATGCTTTATGAGTAAATTACGACACTGCAGCATTGACAACATCATTTCGAAATGTGATGAGTTGAATATTGACGAGGCCAAGTTGTTTCTACGGAGTTCTTGTTGGTTTGGGGATCGTTTGGTATCATCGAACCCCAAAAAATAAAAGCTCAGTGGAAACACCTTGCCGTGGCTGTACATAATGCATTGAAATCGCCAAATTTGTCACCATTGCCATATTTTGCAGAAAATTTGCAACTCGCGTACCGCTTTTCTTATTATGAAAGACTCTGTTAGCAGTTGCCGGTTTGATTTGGGTTTCGTTCGGTTTGGGTTACAATTGGTTTGGAATAAAGTTATCATCCTTGTCCTCCTAATGAGATTTTGACATTTGGAAAAAGAAGCTGAGGCTGGGGTGAATTCTTGTACGTGACGTATTGGACTAAAGTTGTAAACCGACGACTCAACGAGTATGGCGACTAACCACCAATGTTCTGTGTTTCCTTGAGAATTAATTGCTTTACTTTTAAACGAGTTAGTGAGGTGTGAATTGCCTCATCAGCTCCACTCTAGCATGTTCATTAATTTATTGCATCTTCGAGACCCTCTCATTCTAGTCCTCACAACACACACTAATTCAACTTGAATTATTCAATTATAATGAAACACACAAGCAGAATTCCGAACGTGGTCTGTTCAGACTTCGGTTCTGTCCTTATGTCCCACCAATTTATGTGCGTCCAAAGCGTCACTTCAGTCAATGGACTCCAACTCTCTCACTTTTCACAGCTCAGTTGATTCTAAACTGATTTTGCTCCGCACTCAAGATGAACTCGTTTGAAACCAAAGCCCCAGGATCTGAGCAGAGAGACCTTTCTCCAAAATTTTAATTAACCTATCTCGTTCAACTAATCCGATTTCGCTTTCCTACCGAGGTTTCCTTCGTCAGAGAATTACAAAATTCCCCCAACGCCAGCCCAATAATCCACACTCGTAGTGCGTTTTTTTTGGTTTCTGGGGACCTAAGTAATCGCGACAGGGATTTGGAAATTGCGTAATGATTTCGCTGAAATCCAACGCAATCACGCTGTAAGAATGTGAAAGTCTGAATATTTTGCAATGATTGATCCATATATCCGTTGTATGAAATTACTGCAGGAAACACTCACTCAACCGATTCATCAGTTGGACATTTAGGGGTTCAGAACTGATCAATAATTCCAACAATGCTTCTACCGTTCAAATAAACAAACGGTTCGGGTTCTGTAGAAAAATGCATGTTATCTGACCAAAATCCGAGTTGGCTGCCCTGTAGACTAACAAAGTTGTTCATCCAGATTGAAAGATCGCTTATCTGTGTGATTGAAAAGTGGTTTATGTTAAATACGTGGACCGTGTGCGTGACTGGGAAATCTGGTCAACTTTCTCCCACCACGCTGACAGTTTCGGTGCTTGACTGGACTTGGGGACTCAGCTAGCTGCCAGGCGTCCTTCCGTCATTCGAGTCACGTTCGTCCGGAACAATGTGTAATATTTTCAGCGGGGACATGTATACTAAAATACCGTCGTCAATAACGAACTGCACCTGTTTTCCTCAAGCACAGAGGTGTGAACCACTTTCTGCACAGACTACAAAAGATTTTTGGTGCAAATATCTTACGAAATATTAGAAAGTCGCCAGGAATGTATGGCTGCTTGTGCTGGATTCAACTCCTAAGGTCGGCAAAACTTGAACCTTCTGGTATATAAAAATATTACCTTCATCTGAAATGCTTAGACTATTGAACCGCACTGAATAAATAAAAGAATTTTTGATTGGGTCAAACCTCCAAACCTTAAAAATGAAGATATGTATGTTTTTGATTGCAAAGACTACATTGCATAACCGTAATTTCGCAATGATAAAGTATTGATCCGTGTTCAATTAATGTTTTCACAAATGGATACATCATGTCAAGAGAGAAACGCCAACTACTCACTACGTGCCTTTACTGATCTAAATCCAATTGAATTTCAACCACGACTATTTTAGTTATTCATGACAGCATGACCTAATTAAAAGAAAGTCGCTCGTTTAGCACTCACGCGTCTTGACTTGTCTCTGTTAGCCATTTACCAAAACAAATTCAATCAATCGTAATCTTAATCTTAAGTAAGGAAACATTTTTGCGATATTCGTGAATATGAATTGGATTGTCAGTGAAAGCATTTTGTTTGCTGCGATTGCAAATAATTATTATTCCAAATAAATTTTTGCAATAATAGAAGACATTTTCTGGATGCTAAATCTGATAACCAAAATTTCGACTGGAGCTCTTTGGATTTTGGATTCGAATATCGCTAATTAGGGTGGTCAAAGTCATGGTTCACACAAAACAACCTGGGTCACATTGAATTATCAAAGATGTCAGCTGCAGCTTTAGGTTAAATTGTAGGGGGCTGCTGTTAAATTCCGAAATAAATCAGCTGGCTTTGCCAATTCCATAATTCATTAATAATTCACTAGGGGTACTCGTCTAGCGAGCCGTCTAATTTTCTTCCGATGTTATCGCCTATGATATCCAATTGCAATTGAATGCTCGGCTGAACAATCTCGTAGTCCACCAACTCAAACTCTCGTGGCCACTAATACCAATACCATAATAATAGCAGATAATGATGCCAGTCAAAGCGAGAAGCGATGACTGACTATTTCTACAACAGCAAATTAGCAGTCAGGACATTAGCAGTTAATTCTACGCTTAAGATTTCCAACCCGTGCGTATTTTATTCCAGGCCAAACATGAATCTTCAAATAGTTACTAATTGCCAAACCATTCTCACAATCGTGGAAGCGTGCATAATTCTGGAAGACTGTGGCGCACAGCACATCTGGAAGCGATCGTACGCAGTGATGTGCTGTGGAGAATACAGCTACAGAAAATTCAAGAAGTTTGAAAACTGCAATTCATGACAACTACTGTCACCGAAGCTTAAAAACTTAGCGAATCCGGTTCTCATTACTACGTGAAGCTACTACGTTTCTTGTCATTAGCTTGAGTTATCTACCCGCAAAATTGCACGTGGTTAAAAATCAAGTTTATTGATTAAATCGGCAGAACGTTGATAGGTTTGGCCAGTTTAATAAGTGCCTTGACGTGACTTAGACCTAAGGACTTCAAAATTCGAAATTTCGTCAAACGCCAAAAGGGCAACAATTGTTGAAACCGATTTCCCCCTAAAATTTATTGTCAAAAACAGAAACCCAAGAAAAATGCGTTAGGTTGACGCCATTCGCTAATACTACAACATAGTTTTCCTCTTTTTCTAGAGGTAAAAAGAGTACAAACCTTGATAGAAAACTTACATCAAGACTTCTCTCCAGTATAATTAATTTAAAGTAAAACTTCTCAAATAAATTAGGTGTGGGCGTCATGGCTCTGATATTCCCAATTCGCCAGTTTCGCTCACGGCATAACTCAGCAAGAATGAAGATAAATTACTAAAGAGTTAAGGTAAAATGTAAAACTTTTCCTCAAAGAGGGAAGAATAGAACACCTGTAGATTCCAATGTACTATGTATTTTACTTGAACGAGTTTCAATGCCCCGAATTGTACGAGAAAAAAATGAATCCACAGAAGGAATGCAGGATAACAAAATTCGACGGAAGTAAAATGCAAATGTAGGACGAGAGAAATTGAAAGAATACACTTTTTTTTTTACAGTTCCGCTAGTATCCACGAACATTTACCCAGACGGAACTCAATCTTTCTGGATTTCTGGTTTCCTTCTAAGGTCAAACGAGGCAGACCTGTCCAAGTTCCCGGATTATTCTTGTTCCAGACAAATGATATCTCTACTCGGATAAATTCCATTGGTCTACTACACGACTATTCTACATGAAAAGCACATTTAGATTTTGACTCACTCGATTTATTTCGGAAGTGCTGAAGAATGAGCCCCGGTTCAGCGAATAGACCTTGCTACAAAAACAAGTACTTGTGCTTGCAAATCCGCTCGAACATAAAAAGGCAACATTCATGAACATCTCGAGTACTACACATTTCCGATTTCCACCATTTCGTCATTTTTTGTTGTTGGAAAATGTAATAAAAAAGTGGCAAGAGTTAAGCCGTCGAGAACTGTATTCTTATACAGGGTGGTGCAAAACTGTGTTGCTATTTTCCTTATAGTACATAGGCAAGATAATAACATACTTTTGGACCACTCGCACTCCCGTATAAAATTAGAATGAATATTCAAATCATCGAAACTGAATTTTGCAAATAAAAGGGCTACTTTCTTTATCAATTTTAGATTTTGGCAATAGGATAACGTGCGCAGAGCACCAATAACATGCATTCCTTCCCTGGACTACCATATTTGAACATGTAAAAGTTTTTACTGCTGGATGGCATTGTATTCTGATTTATGAATGGAATCAAAAAATTCTCGTAAAGTTTACTCGTGCTTAAAGCACCCCTTGTTGAAATTTAACAGTGGTGGGGGCGCAGGATGCAAAATTTTACATGAATTGGTGCTCGTAAAGGCCTACGTCATGTAATTGTCAACGTAAAAATGAATTGGTTAAAACAGTGGCAAACTTTAAAAAAAACCCGTTTCGAGTTTCGCTTCTGTAAAACCCTTCACAAGCAATGTTGAATTAAATTTGTTCTCTTACTTCTGTCTCGCGCTGTATTAAGTAGAGTACTCTCAGTTTTCTTCAGGCTTAAATGATTCAAAGGGATTCGACGAATTCTGGCACTTTTCTGTGATAGTGCGAATCGAACATATGGAATAACAACTAACGACTTGTTTTCGCATGTCCTTCCTGCTTGTGAACATCTCGAGAAGAATTTTTTGCTGGCAAGATGCAAACATTAGATCGTTGTGGAATGGAGGAAATGAAAACAAAGGCTCAGTAGTCAGTGATGGTGGATGATAAACAATAGGACTTCTGTAATATTAATGGAGTCTCCAGTCTGGAAAATTATGAGTAGAAGCAGAACCATCCAAATGTAAATGAAATGTAATTTCATTCTATCGCTCCTTCCAGAATGTACACATAAATATTTTTCAATTCTTAAAGATTTGTTACAATTTTGTTTCAAGTAGATATCCTAAATATAAACTTACTAGCAGGCCCGCGCGCTATCGCGCGCTTTCTGGGTTAAAAATTTACGATTGTTAGCGATCGCAGCGTTGCGAGATCGCTGTTTGTCATGACCTACGGTGTCCGTCCGTGACTTGACTATTTTAGATAAGGACTTGACACATTTGCTTGAGACTTTGT
>JAQGCM010001944.1:0-12850 GCA_034699705.1 Hymenaphorura dentifera
TGAAGAAAATTAACACTAGGTGGCGTGCAGAGCACTACTCTAATCTATACGGCATAAATGATATTGTACATTCTTCAGTAATATTCGACATTTGCTAGTCAATAAGTAGTGGCAGTCGTCAGTCGCCCATCGCCCGCACGCACAATTTGTTTGCACACGTATGGTGCTTGGGTACTGGTGTTGTACAGTACAGTACATAAGTGGGAGGAAAGGGATTGGCTATAACTGATGAATTGGATGTTCTCTCTTTTGTCCTGAATCGATTTTACCGGAAGCTCAATTAAAAAATTGCTCGGATGTGCGTTTATTCTTGTACTTTCGTGTTCCAATCTCTCATCACCTTGTTCAACTTTCCACCGTTGCTTTGGTTCTTCTGTCCTCGATCCGAAAAAAATGGATGCTCAGGTTACTCGGCTGGTGGCTGTTGGCTCGTCCTGTAAAGCAGAAGGAGATGAGGGAGAAAGTCGAGTTGAAAGGAAGAACATTGAACAGAACGTTGATCAATCCATCTCAATCAACCCACCATCATTCATTACCTCCTTCTTTTCTCTAATACCCAGGTTTTCTATCTACCCGGATTTTTACTCTCACACTCCATCCATGTCCGTCTCCATGACTATGAGTGACGGACCGGCTAGACTCTCTCAAATCCAATCTCTCCCATTTTGTCATCAAGACTCTGATTTTTCTGCTCACAGCCAGAACGAGAGAGAGAGAGAAAGAAAGAAAGGAAAAAAAGATGCCGATCCCAACCAAACCCATTAAGGAATTAGATTCACAATTTATTTCTGCCAAAACCAGACTAAATTTCAATCTCCGGGCTTGAGTGAGATTATGACAGTTTTTTGAGAGATGAGAGTCTCACAGCCCAACAGGACACTCACACCTAATCAAGTAGTCACTGAAATTATAGACTAGCAGCAGCAGGCAACCTAGTAGCTTGCGACGCACTTTTTTTCACTGAAGGGGAAAACTGACAGGAAATTGTTTTTTAAAAGAAAGAAGGTGCTGCTGCTGCCGGTGCCTACTGATTTTGGAGACTGAGAGCTTTGAGCTTGAGGTCTTGTCTAGCCTGCCAACGCAGCCCTAGGAATCTTGATTCTGATATTAAACAGTTTGAAGTCTAAATTGAATAGAAAGCATCCTTGGTGGCTTTGTTTGTTAATAAAGCTAATTTATTTCACAAAAAGAATCAAGTTTAAGCTTCCGAAAACGCAACGAATTTGCTTTTGGTGATTAAGATTTCAAGTACCAAAAAAACTTATTGTGCTGCGCTGCTGCATGGTTGTTCGTTAAAATAAAGTTGAAAGAATTACAGAAAGAAATGAACAAATTGCATCGGAAGCCATGTAGAAAACAGTCAAAGAAATTAAGAGTTTATTATGTAATACTCTTCGTTTCCTTCCTGAGGATTACGTAGACAAATGTGTACAAAGTTTGCAAAGTTGAGCAAGATCAAACTGAGGAAGCCTTTGGCTTTGGCCATAAGATTTAAGATGTGTGCCGTGCGCTGCCAGTACATATCTAGTGTGGATCCGTAGGAATTGTAGCACTACTCCTTAAAACTTAGCCTTTGAAACTTTTTATCAAAATAAAAATAATAGAGACTTGTAATAATATTAGAGACATTTGAAAGTTTACAACTCAAGTTGGAAGTCAAGAGTGAGGATCGTATCGAGTTGAGCTTTTGTTCATTCAAAATGAAGTTTTGCCGTCCTATCTCATTTCCTGTCTTCATAGCAGGGACGATGTCAACTCAAAGAAGAGGACAATTCTTTCCTGGAATCTGAGCCAGAATCCTACGAACGAATAAACGATTACGGACTTTTCCCCGACTCTGCTACTGTCATTTTATTTCATTGCACTCCTACTACTACTTTGCGTCTCCTCAATTTTAGTAAAGATTCGTCTTCTACTTCTTCACTACAACTAGCTTATATTGGCAAGGAGTTCTACAAGGCAAGAAAAAATGACAACAAAATTCTCATTGTCAAAGAGAGCGAGAGAGAAAAGAGAACTCGTTCGACAAGAGTCAAGTTGACATCTCAACTTTTCAACTTTTGCGAAATTTCATTAGGGCTCAAAAACCATCAAATCCTGACTCAACTCACGCAGTATAGACCAAGTTTGTCCAAAATTACGATCCAAGTAAGGTGTAGAAACTTTGTAGTGCAAATTTTTGCAAAATCCAACCCCATACCAGCATCTGAAGTTCTAAACTGGGTCTAGGGTGTAGCACACATTCGGAACCTTGTTAGCATTTAAATTCCTATAACTTTCCATTCCTTGAGGATAAAATGCACTTTTCCTATGGATGCCGGATAATTCGTAAAGTGTGAAACCAGGACGTTTCTAACCATCGGAATAGAATTTGTGGTGCTGTAAAAGTGGAAATCTTCCGTTCTATCTGCCTGCTCTTGAGATTTCCGAATTTCGAAGAGCTTTGTAGCAACGGTTTCAATCCGATTGCTATGTATTTTATATCATTGGTAAACTTTCTGATCCAACTCGACGATATCCGTCTGAAGAAAAGGCAGTGTTAAATATCCATATATAATTTTAAAGGTGGTTCATAGTGTATGTTTATAGTATCTGTTCGATGGGATCTCTTGTTATGTCAAGGTGAAATTTGGATGGACGGGCACTGGAAGTTGATATACTTGTACACGTAATGTCGATAGACGAAAGACGAGGTGCATTTGGAGTCGAAGTCGAGACAGCGAGTCAGTCGTCGAGCCTAGTAGAAAGCCGTGAGGCGTGAGATCAAATAATGTGAACATAAGGAGATAATTATAACACGATCTCTCATTATTCATCTCAGCACGACATCAAAGTGAGAAAACGGACGTGAATCAAAAGCGTTTGAAAACCAAGTGCAGAGCATGCAAATGCGTCAAATGCCCGAATCGGAGCACTAAGGATGGATGGATGACTGAGTAGAATGGCCGGGTAACATTGAAAATAGTAGAAATGGAATAGGAGATGTCAATTTCAAAGGGAACATTACAAACAGAGAAAGCAGAGCAGTGCAGAGAAACTTCAAACTTTTGGTTGCCTCGTTTACTTTGCCCAGCTTTACAGCTTTATCTCTCTGCTTTTACTCAAAGACCCCCTTTAAACCCAGGGATTTCAAAATTCAGAGTTTGGAGAGTAACAGCTAGCAGCTAGTAGGGCAAGTCTTTCACAACTCAGCTGTGCTGTGCAGCGTGCGTGCGTGCAGTGCAGTGCAGTGCAAGTGCAGACGAAACATAAAATCCAGTTTGAAATGCACAAATTCTGCAAACAAATTTAATTCTCAAAGTGAGGCGATGGAATGGATGATGATGATGCACTTGCACTTGCTCTTCATTTAGGCAGCAAGCTGCACCCAACTAAATGCATTTTCCTCGTTTGCATAGTAAGTTATGGAGTGCGTAGACACGAATTCATTCAAAATGTAAACATGAAAGAGCTTAATTTGCCATTGACACTCAAACCGGAACTTGGGTTTGACTTTGAGAGATCTCAAAATAAATATGAAAGCGGATCAATACTTCCTTCCAAACTTGCACTGACGACTGCAGAGTGAGACATTAAATTTCAGTGATGGCTGGAAATTTTAGAAATGGAATTGGAATTCGTACCAGGGCAGGGTAGATTGTGCAGTCTAAATGCAGTGCGAGTTGCCAATAATTTTTTTCAAAGAATGATCGATGTTGTGCAGTGCATGAAAACCAAAATAATCAAGTCAACGCAACTACAAAAAATTGTTTGATCACTCTTCTTTTTCAATTTATTCCATTATAACTTACGCATTCAGATTATAATTACAGATTACACAATTTTACTTGATTTTACAGGGTGAGTCGATTCGGTTGGTGTGTGGCGTGTGGTGAGCGTGGCGTGGCGTGCCACCGCTACGATACGATACGATACGAACGTTTATATAATTATCATTATTATGACGCCGACTGAAGACTTACTAAAAATCCTGTACAAGTAGTTAGTTAGTTTTTTTTATCTCCACCATTTCGTCCTTTACAATTTACAATAATACATTTACATTATACATATATACTACAATACAATCCATAAATTTTTCTTTCAAGTACTTTTACTGTACTTTTACTGCACTGTACAAGTCTCAATAGTAATGCACTGCACAAGAACACACTTCAAACACACATCAATTAATAATATTTTATAGGTAATATATGGCAATATAAAAATTACATCAAAAACACGATTTGAGATTGATTTTTTTTCTTGCTTGTTGCTGCTTTCTTCTGTCATTCTGTCCTAATTTTAATTCTATTCTAAACTACTGCTACAAAACTGTAAGTCAATCACTCTGTCCTGTCCTGTCCAAAGAGAGCTAGAGCTTATGAGCTGGAGCTTCCTTTGCTTAAATTGTTAAATTACAATCAATAATCAATTTTAAGTCAAATCGCGCGTAGTTGCAGTTCAATAAATTGGCCTGGCACAAAAGCAAAATGTGTTTTTCACCAATCTACTCACTCAGTATTACTCAGACAAACTGGGCAATGATTCATGCAGCCAAATAAGCATGACGAATTCGTAAATAAATAAATCAATAGGTTAAGAGAGCCTGTCATTCTCAGCTGAATCCGAATTCAAAAGGTCAATCTATTTCTAAGTATTTATGTATGGCACTTTTTTGTGTGTGTTTACTCGTCAACTTTTAGTAGTAGGCTCGGCTGGCTTGGCTTGAGAGACAAGTTGTCGTTTTTTTGGGCAAAGTACATCGAGTCAGTCAGTCAGTCAAAGCAAAGAAGCAAAAAAAAAAGAATGAAAAAGAACTAACAGTTTTAGAAAAGACGGGAAATGTTCCATAATAATAAATAAACTAATGAAAGCCCCTATTCAGTGGTGGTTGGTAGGTTGGTTATGGTTGTTGACAGCATAATGGAGGATTTTGGCAATGGCAAAAAAAAGACTCTACTACTTTTTTTGCAGTTGCCGAATGCAGTGACTCACGATCAGTGCAGTGGACCATGGATGAGTTTGAGAGGACTTATAAAATGTTCACTTTCTTACTACTTACTCAAAGAAGACCAAATTCATTTTTCTCCCTCATCATCATCCGTCCGTCCATGAAAAAGAGCTAAATTTGATAAATGTGATCTCCTAAGTAATGTCATGGCATGGGCATGAGTTAGATCCTATCATGTATTTTGTGTGTAAGAACTGCGCTACTATGTATTGGTTTCTCTATTCCCCATTGCCATTTCCTGCCAATTCCAATTTTGATGCCAAGAAATCCTTGTTTCCACAACTACAACTCAACTCAGTCCAAGTCGAAAGAAAAAATGGAGAAAGTCCAGCCCAGCCAGTCGGTGAAATCAATCAATTTCATGCTGCTTTTACTACTACCACCACAACACAGCTCGGCTCAAGTGCTTTTTGCATCTTTGCGAGTGCGACTTGCATCTACTCAAGACGTTCTCAATTCAACTCCCTGACATTTGATTAAATTCATCCACCTAACTTGATATGCCAAAAAGCAAAAAGGGTAAAAAACGGAATAAGTAGAAGAATAAGAAGAAAAAAAATCTAAAGTTAGAGTCAGAGTCGTCAGTCGACTGATTTGATTCATAAATAATTCGGCTGAGTACTTCTACGCTTGAACCAAACCCATCTTCCTGTCCATCTCCCCACAAGAGAAGACGAAGGAGAAGAAGAGAAGAACAGATCTCATCTTCTTCCCTATCAATCACAATCATGAAACCATAAATAAGTCAATTATACCCATCCCCAACAGTCAGTCTACCACCACAGAATCCATAAGTCTCTAAAAAAAAGCATAGATCGATCTAATGCTTGTAATGTAATGTAAAAACGGATGGATGAGGTTCGGTCACATCCCAATCACAAGGTAGCCAAGTAGAGTAAAGTCCTCGATTTCATGTCCCTGCCTGAGTTTGAGTTACCAGGGTGACGTTCGTCACACCACACCATACAACACTGCACCGCACCGGTGGACCTAAATAGAATTTTTCTACTACAACTAATGTACTCCGGTCCGGAGCTCTAACTTCTTGATGGAAAGGAAGGAAATCCTGGGCTCCCATCTAAACGTGAGTTCAAATTGGTTCGTTTTTAGTTCCCATTAATTATTAAATTCCCACAGCCCATTCATTCACTGTTCTAAATCTGAACCGAATAATATAGTCCAATTACCTGGCCACGGTTCGACGGTTATGTATGTGTGTGTATGACGTGACTACTTTGTGGCACACGCAAAACCGGCCAAATCCACAAGACCAACGTGTCAAATTTATGCTCTTGCCTTCGAAAGAACAGGGATTTTGTGTTTGCTTTAGTTGTTTGACTTCAAAATGAAAATGAATGCAATGCACGTCTATAAATAAAATTTGAAAGAAGTGTGTACTAAGAAATTATGAGGTGTCATGAAAAACTAAATGAATTCTATTCTAAAAATGTTGCAATAACCATAAAATAATAATTATTGTTTGTCACCATACGCTAAAAGGGTAAGCGTGCATGAATGCGGTCAGAGCTAAACAGTAACGATAGAAAAATAATTGCCTCAACTAATGTCATAATAGAGAGAATAATATTCGCAAATAATATCAAATCTTGCCCCATTTGGGGAACCATAGTCATCTGCAATGGGCAATAATCCAACAGTTCATTTCACACGTCAAACCATTTAAAGAAACAATTAACGGCTATACTTAAAGTAACACAAATTTTAGATTTGGCAAAGAATCGATACTGATATTGAGTCTGATGCAGCGCAGGGCAGCGGGAAACACATTTTCTCCTAAACTAGCGCAACGTCAATAGATTTTCACCTCAGCTATCAATTCTAACACACACATTGTATTGTTGTCTCTTTTACCTTTTCAAGTCAACTTTTACTTAACTGAGGCACGTCCAACTTTCTGTACTGTTTTTGTGCTCTCCAATGGTCTAAAAGAAATTTCTTAACTAGTCTCCTGCCTAAAAAGAACATCTTATCACCACCAACTCTAACACTTAAAAACAAGCATTTTAAATTTTCAAAAAATTTTGAAAGGCGCTTGGGAAGTTTCCCCTTAATTTTCCAATCCTTCGTCTGATGGAGTGCTGCAGTAGCAGTAGCGTGAGTGTGCGGTGAAATCGACCAAAAGTATTTAAGTGGATGAATTCTTCTTCTTTTGAATGATGATGGCGAAGATGAAGACAGACAAAAGGGTTGAGGGGGGACGAAGACACAAATGAAGACATTGACGAAGATAGAGTCCTTGCCGCCGTCTGTCACTCTGTCCATCTAATGACGAAGACGACACAGGAGACTCCGCTCACATATTCTCTTTTTTTTTGCCAAGAAATCAAAGTCACTTTGTTCTATTTTCTAATTTAATATTAATAAGTTTGTGTATCATATTCTTAAGTACAAGGTCCTAGCCTGTTCCTAAATTTGCATGTATAGCAACAATACCTACTACAAGAGCGACAGTCTTTTGATTGATTCACTGTACGGCATCGTACAACACATTCAAATCAGCATTTAAATATACTTTTACATATTAACACATTAAATACGATCGGTCCAGTAAAACTCTTCAATGGAGTCTAAACGCCCTGAAGATTTTTTTTAGCTCATCTTCTACCTAACTCATAGCTAACATCTTAAACTTTTTGTACATGAATTATTTACAATAACACGTTCACTTTTATGGACACAAACGGCACGAATTTGGGGTTTTGACGTTTCAAAACGCATTTACATACAATATGGGACACTGGGGACGGTGTATCTCCTGGGATCACTTTTTCATTACGATTTTTCATCAAGTCTTTATGGGTAAGGAAGGGTAGAGGCCCCTTTACGGCTTAAGTACTGGGTTCGTCACCAGATGACGCGCCCAAGGCGGCTTATCGTAGCCTCCAGAAGATGGCTACGATGAGGAACAGTAGGGTAGATGCTGAATGAGTTACCCAGACGCTGGGAATTGAACCAGCACTCGTCAACTCTTCATTCTTCACCACTTCATTCGGATGCTTGTCAAGCGTTTCTGCAAAAAAAAACAAAGAAAAAATCCATTTAAGAAACCGTCCAACTTTTCGCACTGTACATATTAGGGAGGGCAAAATCGAAAGGTCAAACGATTCTTCAACTCCCCGGACGGAGACTCCATTAGCACAAGCAATAATTTAATTCGGTCGTAAAACGAAGCGATCAACCTGACACACACAAGAAAAGATGGCAGGGGGCTAAACTTTCTATTGTCCATTCGGAATTTTACGAGCCATAAACAGATGACATGACACGGGTGAATAAATTCCAGGTGTGCCTGCCTCCCTTCGTTCATTGCCAGTTGGAGGCAGTGCAGTGGCCGGGACTAACGTTCTCCTTCTTAATGCCATGCTCGAAAAAAAAACGAAGATTAGCAATTACTTTTCGCACTCATTATAACAATGCCTGCATTGCATTTACATTGCATTCCGAATTTTATCACCTGTCAAACCGCAGCACTAAGAGTCAATTTGCAAATTCCCACTATTTTTCCAATTACAATAAATTAACTCCCGTGTTTATTACAGTTTGTGTTCGATTAACGACTTGGTACGTTTGCTATTTTTAGATTGCACTTTTAATATGCCCAACTCTCCTTTGCAAATTATGCTTACCATTTTTTTTTCGCAATAAAAAAAACAGCGAGTGTCAAGGTAGGTAGTAGAGTGGATTCATAATTTGCATTTTGCATTAACGCTGCATTCTTTCGTTCATGAAGGTACTAAATTCTATTAAGAGTTGGTTGTTCAGTCCAAGACACACCATTCAGTTCAGATCAAATGGACTCGACTCAAAGAACACAAGAAGAAGAAGGAGGAAGGAGCAGAGCAGTCCAACGCTTTCTTCCCTAATGGACACAGATTTCAATTAAAATAAACCATAAAAACACCATTAAACCTCTCTTCGCCACTTTTTTTTCTTCCTTCTTCTTCCTTCGACTCGTAAAATGTTCACACACAAAACTCTGGCTAGTCGTCTAACGTGAATACACTCTAATCTCCGTTCGTTCACACTGCCACTGCCAAATATCTCATGGGAAGGACAGTTGTAAAAATATTAAAGTGTCAGGAATCTAATAGAAAATCATTTAATTAGTGGCGGACATTGGAATTACGACTTTGCAAACATTCCAGTCCCCAGCCTTCCTTCAAATACATTTCTCACCTCTTGGAATTTAGTTAACCCTAAATTTCGTCTAGAATTCTAAACTCCCCTTCTACTACTACACTTAAAATCGACCAAAATCATCAAAGCCCAAGTTGCTTGCAATGTAATGTGAAATAGGTTAATGAGTCAATAATTGTGCCAAAGTCTGGTACGATGCCTTCTTTGGTGGCCCAGACAGTGCAGCAGGGAGAGCAATGGAGAGAATAATAGAAGAAGCTATCATCTCCGTACCCTGAATTCCAATTGGCAAACAATAGAAATTGTGAGCGTAGAATTCCAGTCAGTTTCAGAATGCTCAATGGGAAAGGCACTCAATTGAATTCCTACTCTCACTTTCCATTAAATCAGTTTGCCATTATTTTAAAATCCCCCTGACTGTGCCACAAAGTTTTCGGTTGGCGGTGGGTGAAAGCTGCTGAAAGCAAAGGAAGCCGCGTGTAGCTTTCTAATTAACTTATATTAGTTATGATTGCCTTGGACTCCTCTCACACAGACACATATTTCCAACAGCCTAGATTACATAGTCCAGACAGGCAGGAAGGCATTACAAAACCCGGGTAATGCAAGTCCAAGTCCTGCAGCAAAGAGCAAAGCCTAGGGAAACCTGAACTGTGTATTGTCAGTAGTCTTGCACAATTCTATACATGCATTCATTCATAGTAGTCAGTAGTAGTAGCAGTAGCTACAGGCAGGGTCGTCGGTCCTCGTCCTAAGTCCTATCCTATTCTAGGAACTCTGTAGTAGTATTTTATAAGGTTTCTGACTCCACCGCACCCACCACCGCCACATTCATTTCACAAATTCAATTCAAATTCAATGTGCTCACTTCCAAACTCATTCCTATTTCCTATATAAGTAGTTTTGCACCAGCTCTTTCAGTCCCAAACGTTCATAAACAACATGGGGATCTAGACGCATCTAGCTGCCTGGAACTGAAATTACACCACCACCAGTGCATCACCAGCTCCAGCTCCAGCACCAACTCTTGACTCCCGGTTCGGATCCTCTGCTAAGTTTAGTTTTTGGCCCCAAAATTCAGTTGCCAACTTCATTTCAGAGTGAAACAAGACATGAAGAGGAAGACCTGACTCACACTGTAGAGGAACCTCGAATGAATTCAACCAGACTTTACAAATAGCCTCCCAGAGACGTATCTCTACTTTTCAAAATTCATTCTCATTTCCATATGGATTTTCTCTCCTTACTCTCCTAACCTAGAGAAAACTAAAGAGAAAAAAAACTTGCACTCCTCCTCCCCTGCAATAGATGTATGTAGAGTCATGTGTGAAAAGTAGGGCATTAGTTACTTTCCAGCTTTCTCTTCTCCCTTCTTTTCTCTATAAGCTAAATTTTACTCTAGAGTCTTGAGAATTTGAACCAGCCAGAGCCAGCCTTGCAAAAAAACAGAAGGTAGAAAAACTCGTATGAGATGCAATGTAACTACGTACGTGTGTATAAAAAATTGATGCGTCCATTTTGCAAAGTGTAGGAGCGCAAAAAAATATATACAAAGTGCAACTGTGAAAACCCTGACACACCTTAATAGTCTTCTCTCCCCATCCTATCTTTTTCTCAACAAAAAGCATGAGCATTCATGATGATACTATACCTACAAGTAGCTCTAGCTTCACAATTTTTGACACTCGCATTTTCTCCATTATGAACGATTACGAGGATGAGCCACCGCAGTTCTTTTCTTTCCATTAGAAAGCCTAAGGATGGGGGGCTTTAGAAAGAATCCTTCATCTCAAAAAAAAGAAGAGCAGAGGAAGAAGAAGAAACTGTCTTTCACATTAACATTAATACACAAAATAATATCCTTCTATATTTTTTTTGTGCGAGTGTCTGTCTACCTTTTGTGTATTCTTTAGAGTAGATCGTGTGCCAAAACCAACCAAGTGTCTCCTGTCTATTTCTCTAGCTACATTAATATAATGGACACATTCTCGATTGCCCATTTCCCTTATCTTCTATTTCTACCTTCAAAATGCTTCCTTTTACTTCCGCTGCGTTATGTCCCCCCATCTCAGTCAGTGCCAAAATAACTACGCTCACCTTATGTACTAGTCTAGTCTTCTCTAGTCAGCACAGCACACGGCTACGCCTTATTAAACATTATCAAATATTTATTCCACGTCCATACTTTAGTCTACTTGCCACTGCCAGCCCTACACTACCCTACCACGTGTACATCATATTTCATAATGTCCTTTTGGCATACATAACTTAGTAGGAGTAGTCACAAATAACGAGTATGACGGACGAATGTGTCCAAAACCAAACCAAACCATCCAAATTTGGAATATTTGTGCCCAAAAAAAATTGTCCATAATAGATGAGATCAATATTGGTCTTTTGGCCCAACTGTTTCAATGAAAACTTAACCAGGCAATCAGCTAGAAAGCTACGCTAATAATAAATAGGCTCTCATAATGACAACTGAACCGAATGCAAATCCTGGCAATGTTGCGGTATCGAAATACGTTTTTGCAATTACGATTATGTTTGTATTTCATTTTAATTCTAAATTGAGACTTACTTGTTTTCGAAGTTGTTTTAAAATTGGGATTATTTTTATTTTGTGTCTTGGTGAGTGGATATCTTGTTGAGATGACGGGAGGGAGATAAGTTGTTGCAGACGTCGTACTTGACGAAGTATAGACTATCTGTGGTCTTCGGGCAATCTTCGTCGTAGGTAAAACTGTTGAAGAGGTCGAAAACCTTGGTACGAGTGGAGCAGGGGGAGCTGCCGTTGTGGCTGTAAAATCAGAGAGAGAAAAAAAAGAAAATAAAATCAAATAAACTTCATAAAGAAAGCAATAAAATAACTTCCCAGGACTTTCCTAACTTTGACTTGACTTTTGCACAATAAAAATAGGATCCAAGAAAGACTCTTATGCTTTTCTGCCGTATAAAGTGTTCAAAGGATCAAACAAAAAAAATACGATCCGAGTATCAGGCAGAAAAGAAAGATGGATCAAAGCGAAAACTAGGTCCCTTCGTTTTTGCGTTGCATATGCATGTATGTACGTAAGTAGAGCAGCAGCAGTAGCAGCTGGTCCTGAAAATATATTTATCGGTAGTACTAGTCAAAAACAGTAAGCGGATTTTTCTCTCAAGAACAGAACGGCACAACGGGCTCAAAGGAATGGAATGGATGGAATTTTATACTCATGAGAAGAAAAAAAATTTAATAAAGTTGTTGAATGATATAAAGTTAGTAGTAGCACTTAATTTTTTGACAACGTCGTAAGGAACTCGGGAAAATTATCGCCAAGTGAATTTTTACTGTACAACAACTTAATCAGACACCTGGTATTAAATGCAGAAAAAAAATTCTTCGGCATTAACTTGACGACAGTCCAAGTTCGTTATCTCTTATGTTTTAACCTTTTAAAATCCGCAACTTATTTTGTTTAGTAGATAAACTCGTTTGCTAAGCTAGCTCAGGAGTCAGGAGCTTGGAGCTTGGTCCGTCCGAGTCCGACTCAGGTCTTACATACGTACATAAATATTAGTCAGGGTTCAGTGGTTAAGACACATGGCGGACAGACAACCTTCCTTCCTCGGATTCTTTCGTAGCTAGCAGCTACTTACTGCTTTGCTGTTCTTTTGGAAAATGTGATGTGGACGCACTAAATCAACAGGTACTGTGTA
>JAQGCM010001945.1:0-12841 GCA_034699705.1 Hymenaphorura dentifera
GCTGAGTTTTTGCTATACCCGATTATTCCTGAAATGTAACCCAATTGTGTAGGAGTGAACTCTGCATTTACACGTACTTTTATTTATCTTGAAAACTGATCTGACCCAATGAAGATTTTCGCAGTCTACGCACGCACTCAAGAATTCTACTATTTTCTTCCTTTCTGTGCAATAACAAAAGTTGATGATGAGAATCTTTGGCTTAGTGTTTGATGAGTTCAACTTTGGATAGTAAAGCTAAACTACTTAATTAAAAAGAGAACAATTGAATAATATTCACGTGAAAAAAGTTTATTTTCAGTCTTAACGTCGCAAGTCCGACTTTTTTTGGGCTCTGCAAAGACGGAATGACGGGAGGCATATAATGGATAAATTGGACAAGACTGTATTTCGAAATTATTGTATTGGTCCATCTATTCCTTCGTCAGATTCAGATGTCGGTTGTGAAGCCAAAATAAATTATGAATTGTCCGAACTTCCTTAATTGTTGAAGATGGAATTATTTTTGTGGAATTGAACACCAAGAAGGCGCTCGCCGGTAATAATATTAGTGTGTTTTTTTGCACGAAACCAAAAAATTGACTGCTCGTAGCGTATTGCGCTCCCAGACATGTAAATTTTCATTGGCAGACTTGAAATGAGTGGACGCAATTCCAATTGATTGTTGATACAGACGAGTTGCAGTTATAGAAAACATGACAAATTTTTCAAATGTATTCAACCGATCAACAAACGCAGAGTTGCATTCCTGCGGTTTGCAAAATTCTACAAAAAACGTTCAAAAACTCGTATCTGGGCAAGGACAAAATTACATTGATTGGAATTGCTACAACTTTAATGTCAAGATGCTGCTGGCGACCTTCAAATAAAAGCATAGACTAGCTTTGCCTTTGCCCTAATTAACCATGGGTGGGTGGGGGATATTTCATGCTTGCCACTTTTAACGGTTAAATCGAATGTTAAAAAATGTGACAAAATATAACTGTTTAGATTTGCGGTAATGTTTAATTGCTATTACAGATGACTGCTATTAAATACCAAGAAGAAACTTGTTGTTGTTAGAACGCAACGCTAAAGTGCGCAACTGTTGGTCAATTTGTGGATTCACTCTCTAAAAATAAAAATACTTAATGGATATGTTTACTTTGTTTTGATTGAAGGGTGCGGCATCAAGATTATTACGTGTGTTAGTGTTAAAGACAACCTCTGCGAAGCATATAATGCCATTAATTTAGTTCATAGTCACTTAAGTCTATGAGATCAATATATCGAAATTTCGAGTGGTCAAACGTTCATTGCTTTTAATACAATGCACGATTTCGACTTGAACATGAAATAGTCATTATTGAATCCGTTAATTGATTCAACGAGACCTTAGATTTTTTATTATTACTGGAAATGTGGTTTGCCTCTGCTTAAATAGTTTAACGAAAAAATTGAATAAACATATTTTGCAAATAAGTCGATTAATTAAAGCTGTGCGGTGCTTTACGCTCAGACTAAGCTTAAATCGGTTCGAATTCCCAACATAATGGTCATTTTTCTTAATCCCTCGACGTCTGACAATAGAATCTATTTTAGACTTTCTTCAGCATTCCGTATTTCATTTACGTAATCATGCCTTGTAGTTTCGGAAGTTACGAAATTTTTGCCTTGTGAACTTCTAATCATAAAGGAAAATGTGATGGCTTCGGAGCAACCTTCCCGTACCCGTAATGTTTATAAACACAATTTCCTCCAAACAAATCTCAAGCTTAAGGTCAAACCGTTGTGGGCAAGGTGCTTAACTTATCAGACAGGAAGAAACAAGGCGATGAGATGGCGGCCCTCGCACAACTCGCACTTTGTCTATAATCACCGCGAATGACTAACAGCAATAGCAACAAACCCATCCATTGTTTAGCATGACCTAATGTAGCAATCAAGTTAAACTTTAGGGGTTGTTTTATCACAAAAATTTTCAAGAACAAATTCTGCAAATAAAAATAGAGGAACAAGACATGTTTGACCCTAAAAATGTCGATTATTATTTGTAGACTGCATTCCATTGTTATGATGTCTGTTCCACAAGCAGAGCAGAGTACCTTCAAGAACGCATTTAAGCGAATCAAATTAATTGCTTTATTTGAGGAATTGTGAAGAAAGAAGTTGTTGCCGAGCCGCGCTCGTCGCGCCAATCCATGCCAATGTCCATGCAAATAATTGTCTCAAAAAAGATTATCTCCTGCATTGCCATCCCCTACAAAACTGCAAAGTTAGTTAATAATGTTATCCTTCTGATGTGAATACCATGCACTGACGAATACCTGACATCATATCACCCAAGTTTACTAGACTAACACGACCCACCAGAATAATCAACAATGATGGCAAAAGGGAACCAAAAAGTACTCCTTGTACATTTTCCTACTTACTCTTTCATTCTTTAATGTGCAAACTAGTGAATTTGGATTCTTTTAGCTTTCCTAATGCGCTTACTATAAAAACTCGACCAAGGGTCTACCAAGACATCAGAACCTTCCGACAATTCCTCCGTTCAACAACTGAAAATAAAAGATTAATAACTCAACATGTCCAAGACTCTTGTGAGCTCAAAATATCAATAGACACATATCAATTTAACGGATTGAAATTTTCTGAAAGTTACATTGGATTCAAATTTCTTTCAAATTTGTCCAGTAGTTTTAAGGATTTCCAGACTCATTAATAAAATGTTTTTTGACAATTCATATTCAGATTTGCATCGCCCTCTTCGCCTGCATTGCTTTGGCTTTCGCAGAGGAGGAGAAGAAAGATCTTGAAACCGCGGAAGGCCGACTTTACGGAGGGTACGGAGGTTTAGGAGGCTACGGAGGTGGTTACGGAGGTTACGGGGGCGGTTACGGAGGAGGTTACGGAGGTGGATTAGGCTACGGTGGTCTCGGCGGAGGTTACGGTGGCGGTTATGGTGGTCTTGGAGGTTATGGCGGAGGCTACGGAGGCTATGGCCGTGGTTTCGGCGGTGGATATGGCGGCGGTTATGGCGGTTACGGCGGTGGTCTTGGCGGCTATGGAGGTGGTTTCGGTCGAGGGTTCGGTAAGTAATCTTATTTCTTAACGATTCATGGGAAGAATCGCATTTTCTAAACATTTATTCTTATTTGTATTTTTAGGTGGAGGATATGGTGGGTACCACGGTTAAGAACTCCAGTTCCTACAAACGATGCAATTTCCTCGAATTCCCAAAATTTGCATTCCAAAATAACACCTTATGCGAATCCCGTTGTTCTGCTAAGCAATGACTAACCCATTGAATATATTTATTTGTTACACCATTGTTGTCCTGAAACATTTGAGTCAATAAAATTTAAAATGTTTCTGAATCCGAATAATTGTCTGGTTCGTTTTGATTGTTCTTTTGCTGCTATTGAGTAATTCTATTTTTTATCATTAAATTCTGCTATTTAAAAACATTTCGTGCATACAACAAAATACAAGTATCGTGTAATCCGATTTCACTATTCTCCAGTATCCAATTCTACGAAATTCAATGTCAGCAAGACATCACCAACAAGATCACCAACAAGCATTATTAGCTTTGCATTTGTGGATCGATCTCCACTCATAACTAATCAGAATGTTACAATAAATTTTAGTATAGAGTTGAGTTTATAAAAAAATCAATTTAAGCATGACATTCGTCCACATTTGGTACCGCCACTCATTTTGATCCATAGCAGAAACACTAGAATGATAAAGAATGAAAAAATAAAAACGGCTAGAACGATCAAAACATAGTTCAGCTCCTTCTTTGGCTTTGCGAACGACTCGTTCTTAACTGAACCTCCAGTTAAAGGCGTAATTGTAATATTTTGAGATTTTGCATTTCCTGATAACAAGTCAAGTTGAACTGGTCCCTTTTCCGCGTTTGAATTTAGAGACGACAAACTTGCATCAGTGGTTGTTTTAACAATTGAATCAGATTTGACTACAATGTAGATTGTGATATTTCTATTTCCCGTGGGTTCATCTGAAACTTTATGCTGAGGATCATTTGCAGTAATGTTTATGATACTTTTCGCTTGATTTTTGACATCATTGCCATTGCCTTCGTAAGTGTCGACAGAAATATCATCCAGAAACAGGAAAGTGGAAGAATCTGGAGGCTCCCATTCGAAACTTATCTACCAATCAAATTCGAAATACAATTTATTTTGATAAGTTTAATTTAAAATATTACTATTGACTTGCTTTGACGAAACGATTTGTAGCAATATTCTCCCAGGTGTACAGCATGTCTGTAAGATTAGAAATTTGCAAGCGCGAGTTCCAAGTCGATTTTCCTATCACATTTGGAAGATCATTCCACACTCCGCCCCAATTGTCAAACACGACTTTGTCATCGATCTAAAAATTGAAGAAAAACTCTATTTAGATGAATTTTCATTTTGAAAATTGCATCGGATTGCAAAGAACAAAAAATTGTTTCTTGATTTCACGCACCAGTAAGTAGAATCCCGGAGGACGACTGCTTTTTGAAATCGTGGTTGTTCGCCAATTTTTGTACGCTAATCCAATATTTTCAGTTTTTATGCTTTTTGCAACTTCATCTTGCTGTAGATCAGAAATTTTAGTAGTAGCTAAAACTTGAGATCGTTGATCTTCAAGTTGTATGGAAGATTTGATTGTATTTTGGACTGGGAGTGGGACTATTAATTTGTCCTTATTAGCATTTGCCAAATTAATTATCTGATGGATTTGTAAAATGTCACTACTGTCCAATTCTCGTTTCTTTCGCATTATTTTGTGAATTTCTGTTTTTAGGTGTGGGTTGGATGGGTCAAGAGAAATTTGTATGATTGAACTGTGGCTGGTTGAATTAATACTCTCCGCAGAGAAAAGTATTGAACCCACCAGCGGTGATACAGGATTTGATTCCAAGACCGTGGACGGGGTTTTCTCCGGCACTATTGTTGTTGCAAGAGTATTTATTGCGGCTGTTGTTGTTGGCGTAGTTGGTGAAATTGTCACTGGTTGTACAGCCGGGGCTAGGACTTCAACTGATTTTCCAATAAGCGAAGAAAATTTTATAGAAACAAAATTTCCGTCGAAATCCTTTAAGGAAGTGACGAGCTTTGCTGATTTCCTTGCCATCAATAAAAGTGCAGGAGTTTGCTTAAATAAATTAAACGTTGACAGTTATTCAATTTATTGTCATATATGTTAATGCGACCCTAATTTGTACTGTGTGTCAGCTTACCTCAGCTGCCCCTGAATTACTTGACATTTGTGTTGTATTCACATTTTCAAATCCATAGTTGTGCCAATTAGATTCGTCCAAAGGACTCAGCTCTAAGTTAATGCGTCTCAAATTTACTCGCCGAACCGACAAAGTGTTGCATTTTAATCCACTTAGCACTACGATTAATTCAAATGTCCAGAAAAACTGCATAATGATAACTGACCGAAGTTCGTTCTGTCGGTTTCTTTGCTGAGTTTTCAATTTGCAGTGAGCATTCATTCACTGAAGCAAAAAACGCAACGCATGAAGTTGCCTTTTGTTTTGAAGTAAGAGTTCAGATTGAGAACACACAAATAATGTTTACGAAAATAGTGTGACATACAACTGACTGCGTTTCGCTTTGTTATATTCATTTTATTCCGCCATCTATGCTTAAGCTACATTATCTTGGCCACTGGCCAACTTCCGAACGCAATGCTATCGAGTTCCACAAACTAACATTGGTTACTTTTTCATCCGGAGTTGCTTGTAACAAAGAAAAATATTTTTTTGTTTTGCTTTTTTGTATATTGTACATAATATATCATTATGTAATTTTTGTAATGTTTGTAGGTTTGAACGCTAGCTCGAAGGTTCAGACTTGACTTGATGGCTTTTGTAACCTTTGCTTTCTTTTTGGTGAACTTTTCTTCTGTTGTTGAAACTGAGATCATCTGGCATTTCGTAGTCATATCTCGGTGAGTAGGGAGCTGATTCGACTGCATACAAAATTCTCCCAGTTCCTGGCAAACTTTCCTTCAAAGGGCAAATTTTAAACAAATTAGAAGAAGTTATCTTGATTTGTTTGATGTAAATCCTTCGATTATTAATTTTACCTCGAATGGGGAAGGCTGACCATCAGAACATGACTTTCCATTTTTGTTTGGCACTAATGAGTCTTCGATTGTTATTTCCATTTCTGGTGCCGATCTCGGCCCGCTGTATTCCTACGAAACAGAATAGCCAGAATATTAATTGTTGGAACAAAATTACATTAGATCCAAATGCAATTTATGCATTATTTTTAAAATGTTTACCTCAATTTCAATGGAATCCCCCAGACGTGCTCGTTTCCCTCCAAAGCTGTTATTGCTGTCATTACTACTACCATTCGAAACGTCATCAAATCTGGCATTCCCTTGTTTAGCATTTTTAATCTGAGAGATTAGCAAATTTCCCGATGTTGACGAAATGATGCTTGAATAGGGCAAGCCAGCATCCCTGACCACTTGTCGCGATAAGAGGAATAGTTCGTCTCTTCTCGTCAGAAGAGTTGGGACACAGTTCGCTGCAAGTAACACAAACGTTAATACAAATATGTTCAAAGCCTCTAAATTCTAAATGATTGAGTAATTGACAAATTAAATTAATTGATGCTTACAAAGTTGCGACGCAGCTTCATTTACGGACAGCTCATGAATTGTCAACGGTTTCTGCACTTTTCTTTTGCAGTCGTATCTTCCATAAATCGCGGCATACTTTCGGACCATGTCCATCCTTCTAGGATCGTCATCCGCAATACGCAAAACAGTCTAAAAATACGTCAAGCTGAATTAAAAAGAGTGAACCTGACAGATTCATTACTGCAATGAAACTTTAGGGCACGATTCAAGTTTCGCCATTTTTTTGCATCAACTTACCTCGTAATCAGCACAAGTTTTCCGTTTTGCTGAAACCCTCGGTTCGTTCATATAATCTGGTAAGCTCTGAATAACTTTGAGTGCTGCATCAGCAATCTTTTGTACTTCGTGGTCTTGGAGAAATGGTATGGGTGACAAGGAAGTTCTACTGTCCAGTTGCGGTGACTCTGAAGAACTTCCACTCCCAGCTGGACTATTCGGTTCACTTCTCGTTATAATTCTTGTCTCTAAAAATTGACTTGGAATGATTTGATCGGCAGGAATTCTTAGTTGAGCTCCAACCCCATTGGAATATGAATATCCAGCGTGTTGCGGCTGAAAAGGGTAGTGAGAAGTATTTGTGGCACTCCCGTTCTTTTGCTGCTTTCCTTTTGGCAGAGTTGGACTCGTGTGAAATGGAATAGGAATCACAGACTGGTGCATTTGAGTAGATGTCATTGCTGGAATGGCTGGCTGATTTAGTGGAGTCGGACTACAACACGTATTATTGTTTTGACTTTTACTTGATGAGTCTTGCTCCGAATTTTTCGTGGCAAGGAATTTCATATGCAAAGCTTTCAGCTCATTCGGACTCAGAAACGATGCGGATGGACCAGAAGTCAGGTGTGGATACGTGGAGTGGAACGGAATCGGTCGTATCGGCAATTGTTGTGAATTGTTACTGGGATTAGATCCTGAAACTGAGGCTGAATCTCGGTCTTTATGTTGACCCGTCAAAGATTCAGTAAAGGCCGATAATGGTGGTCCAAGAACTGGGCCAGGAAATAAATCTGAGTAGAAAAAGAATCATTATAATGTAAGCAAGGTGTATCTCGTTAACAATAAAAAAGTAATAGGAAAGCTAATTACTTGGCTGTGTCATCCAATCCTGTAGAGATTTTTGAAGACGTCGAACATGCAAAGGTTTTGAAGCCATTCCAATCAAAGCCATAATTTCAAGAAACTCTTCCTCCCCAGCATCGCAAAGTTGTTGAACGTCATCACCTCCCAGCTCGATCATCACATCAAAGTAGTTCAGGAGATTTGCTCTCTGAAGCACCCGGAAAAGTTGAAGCTCAGAGTCATTTGTAGGCACAGAGGTTACGGCCACTGCAGAACAATATAAAATTGCTTTATAAGATAAGCAAGTTCCTTAGTTTAATTTTTATTCGGGTTGGTTAGGGATTATGTACGCATTATGTTGCCACTAAGGAAAGCTATTTTTGCAGTAGAATTCAATAATGTAGCGCTTTCATTGTTAAATCGACAGAGATGCACAATAATGGTTCCAGTGGAATACAATTAGATAACTAGTACCGTCAACATTTTGGTTGGTTTCATGTTAGTTTATGGCGCATACAGATGCTACTCTAAGATCTGGTGTGTTTTTGTTGTTACATACGTCGAAGAAGAGCAGATTTTATGATGTTTTTGATGATGTGAGCATCTCAAGAGATTATTGCATTGCAAAATGTCAAAACAAGATTTTAGAGCTACCCTGACGAGTTCATTTGGCGTAAGTGCTCCCAGCAATTTCATTTCATACAAACAAAGGTAGTCAAATGAATCTGAACGAAACCCACAATTACTGTTCACAAGTGAACTACATAAAGTGCCTTTAGGACTCAACAAACCAGACGAATAAAAGTTTTTGCCCATATTTTATTATCATACTCAAGACGAAATGTTCGCCACATTGCAAAATTTTAATTTCCTTTTAAAGACCGGGAACCGGGAATGCCTGCACTTGGTTCTAACTTGACTTTTAATGTCCAATAAATCATTGCAACATGATCAAACTTTTCCATGCTGACAACTTTGCAACAATACCTATAATTAATTAAATGTTAGGATTTCCTCGGTAATTCCAACCCCAATCCTTCATTTCAAATCAGCTTCTAATAAGATTAGTCGGCTCAAACCGGCTTTAGGTTGGAAATTCTGTTGTGCCTAATCATTGTGGTTTACCAAACAAACATGTTCAAAGGGTACGAACCAATTGGATGGGGCTATCACTACTTCGCATGACATGTTCATGTGTAATCAAATTGGATTTAAAAAATTGCTTCCTTGCAATATTTGCAGAAATCCAAATAGAAAAAAAAGTTTAACAATATTTAGCAAGAGTGTCAGAAAAAATAATTCCCACTCGTAATTTATAGCCGCAACATCAAAACCAAGTTTTTCAAAGCTTTACTACAAAAAACACTGCATAGAAATTATACAGTGGCAAACTGTGAAATCTGCTGGAATTAGGTTCTTATACGAGCGACAAAATCTCACGGTTAGCCGAGAAGATAATCGACACGAAATAATTTTTTTAAATGCTTATGAACTTTGCGTAATCCGGTGAGTCCGGTCTACGTTATCGTCACTTCACATGCAGCTTGACTCGTCTAAATTGCTCAGAAACTTGTTCTTCCAATTAGCTTTTAATTTTGAGAGTTTAATTGGTTTAGCAAAATCAGATGTGGATCAAGTTGAATTAAAATGCATGAAATGTTAGCGTTTCATTACAAACAACATCCGGCTGGCTCCTCGCTCTTCACCGAACCAATTTTTTTAAATAAAAAATCTCAAACGAATCCCACAACTGTGTGCTGCTGCACCTATACATATACCCTAAAGGTGTCAAATACAGGAAACTTTTTTTTCACGTAAACGCCTGGAAGGAAAGAAAAGGTGTAAGAATAATAAAAAAGACGTGCTTAAATTCAAAAGATTCCATTCCACGGATACTTTAAAATTTGTGTACTTAGCCATTCCTATCTATTTAAAATGCAAATCTCTCGTGGCCGGGAGTGATGAGGTTCAATTTTTTTTCTATTCAAATCAAATTGTTCATACGCAAGCAAGTTGGGGTGGGATTCCCATACATTGCATTATACAAGCCATGAGCAGTATTCAACCATCCATCCGTCAGATCAGATGGCCAAGAGAAGAAGTGTTGGAAGCACCGTTAGAGACAATACAAAAGAGAAAGACGAAGAAGAAAAAAAATCAAATTTTTTTAATTTGTACTTCAAAGAGATCTGATAATTCAAAGCAAGAGAGATAGAGAAATACATTTTATGTAGATACGGTTCCCCCGTCCTTTAATTTAAACGGTGAATCGAGAAGTCCCCTTCAGTCAGATCAGAGCAGAACAGAACACAAGATGAAGAATTAAGCCCAAGAACAAAAGGGGTCCTATATGAAGTGGGGCGACTTTAAAAAAAGCGAAATGAAAAAAGAAAAGAAAAAAATGAACATTTTAAAAAGTATCCCTTCGAAATGATGAAGATTTTTTAACCCCTTCTTTCCTTCTTGCTTTTGGTTCCTTATTAAGCATGAATATTTAATGTCGACTGGAATCTCCCTCAGTGGACTTTTGAGAATGAAGAGACTTTGGTTCTTCTGTGAATCTTTATTATCATTAAGGAATAGCTCCCATCCTTGCATATTAACTAGAGCTCCTCTCATGTCTCTCTCACACTACATGTGATCGGAATTCTGCACTATTATTCTCATTCCTCCTGTTATAATCTCCCTCCGGATGTAACTTGTTGAATGTAACCCTACTTGCCTTGCCTCACCAAAGAGCATTCCACTCAAATTATTCAACAGCAATATTTCACAATTTTTGGACAGTTGGTTTTTTTCAAGTCGTTTTTACTTTGCGGATTAACTCGATTTATAACGACAACTAATTCAAATGCAAATCCGAGTTCCTTAGTTTTTATGTGCTCTGACTTTAGAATGATCTCGGATTTTTTTAAAGCAGCTCTCCTCCATAAATAACGTAAAGACCCTACATGAGACGTGCGAAAAATTCTAAAATGCATATGACACAGAGTTTGCTCAATTTTCAGAAAAGCCGTAAACGTAATCGAATTAAACCTAAATTTTTTTGCAGCTTTTCGACAGATTTTTGTCACAAAAAATAAAAAAAACTCTAAAAAATGTTGCCTAAAAATTATTGCGGCAAACATTTCTTAGCATTTGTAATGACAAATGGACTTTAATGTTTACTCAGGAATTACGCCACAACATGTGGCAGTAATTCATTCATTTATTGCCTATGCATTCATTGTGCCAGTTTAAATCAATAATAATTGCTACTTCTCAATACCCAAAGTCAACGCCTTGCCATGCAAAGCCATGTCGCTAGTTTTTATACTTTCTCCGAACCTGATCCGAACCTTAGTATTAAATAAAAGAACAGCTTATAATTTACACTTTAGTAGGGAAGGTTGTCTTCCCACCGATAATGCAAATGCAGAAATAAGTAAAGGGCAAAGGGTTAGTCGTAGCAGTAATTCTTCCCATCATCCTTATCTCAATAATTAAAATAAAAAGACTATAATCTGATTCCCTCCTGCAAACTTAATCTTCTGTTCCTTATGCAAGAGGAAGGATTGATGGGAAAAAGAAAATAATGTCTCTGCGTTCTGCTTATGTGCACACTGTGTACTCACTAACCAACAATGTCTCTTTTTCACTTTTTGCATGGGACAGGTAGGGCTGCTTTCACAACCCCTTCCTTCCTTCCTCCTGAGGAACAATGTTCTGGACTGACTGTGTACATTGGGTGAAAGAATACGAGCTACAACTGTTTACTCACACTCAAGGTAATAAATCACAGCCCATTATTCATCTCAAGATCACATATTCTCTCTCAGCTTTTTTTTCATACACATCCTTCATTTGCAAAGAGTTTGAAAAAAAAAGAGTTTGAACATGCATATTCATGAGTTCAGCAATATAAAACATTCATGCATAGATTCAAAACATGTATGCTCATATAAAATCCTAAATGACAATGTGAAAAAAATATAAAGCCCTTTCCTGGCATTATTGCATCTCATTGCAGCACAACTGCACCGGAATGCACTCATCCGTATAACACATACCTTATTTGAATGTTAAGAGATATCTGCGCACCTTGGGCGCTTCCTAAGCCGCTGCTTAAAGCAGATTCTGCTAACAACAAAGCAGACGACTATTGCTAAAAGGCTTCATGAACTGATGCGAAAATAATATTTTTTTGGGGAATTCTTCAGGAATTTTGTACTGAGCGGCTCCGGCTGCTTTGAGAATTCGTGCAGAAAATACTCAAGTGGCTCAGCTCTGATGCTCTAAAACTGTACAATCCGATGCTAAATATGATCTTTGATTTTTTTTATCGTCTAATGACTTATCTTTTAAACAAGTTCGGCAATTAAAAATCAAGCTCTTGATCCTAAAGCTCGTACGCTAGTACAACTATTTGGTCCGAGTCAGTTGAGACCAATCCGCTTCAATTTATCATCTGAAAAATCGTTGAAAAAAAGAGTGAGAGTCGCTATAAGTTATTCTGTTGTATCTTCTTTTGAATCTCCTTTTATTTTAGATACTAAGATAGAAGGACTATCATAAAAAATCATCTCCCCTCATTCCAAAAAATCTGCATATGATATGAGTGCATTGCTCTGCTGCTAAATACATGAATGCTTGCACAGTCATACATACAAAAGAAGAGCCGTGGCCGAGGCCAAAAAAATACTTGGCAGGGCAAGTTGGATAATCATCGTACTCATGACGTGGACCGAATTTTAATCATCGAACCGATTTCATTTTTCACTGTTTAAACCTTTTATTGCATGGATGGAGGATAAGCATAAGAAAAGGTTGGAACATTCACATTGTCTCTGTTTTATTTTATGCAGGCTCGGTTAGATTTCCGTTTTTGGCTGACTGAGAGTCTGAGCAGAGCTGCTTCGCTCCTATCGCCCAACATTATGCATAAAATGTCATTCATAGTTCATGCTCGTTTCATCTCATTTTCTCACCTTTACGCTGCATTTGGATCTTTGAGATTTGATGACGTGAATTTCGTCATGAAAAATTGGGTCATTTGTAGAAGAATGGAGAAGGATGGCGAGAGGTTAAGGTTTGACTTTCCTTAAACGATCTAATGTTGTGGAAATTTGAGCTGCCAGAG
>JAQGCM010001946.1:0-12838 GCA_034699705.1 Hymenaphorura dentifera
AAAAATATCAAAAAATGGGAACCAATTCATACATCGAGATAAGAGAGATAACAAATTCAATGAAAGCAAAGCACAAATTAATATTTTTAGAAATTCCAAATAATCTGAAGCTATGTCGCTCGCTAACAGTAACCTTTATCCAACTTTAAGTTTCAATCTGGTAATTCGACCTGAAAGTACGTTTTTTTAGTTTTATGTAATATCAAGCTAACTTGGACAGTTTTTTTATGGGGTCAATCTCATCAGACACTTAAGTTCCCTACAGAGGTCCCTCCCTACAGAAAATGTAAATATATGGGCGGAGCATTGAAACAAAATTAATTTCGAATGTGACTCAATTTAAGTTTGAACAGGAAAGTCGTTTCACTCTTTGGTTTGTGTTCTTCCTAGTTCGTACGTATTGACTTGAAAATCAACAAAATTTTTGGTACATAAAATGAAAACTCACTAATTAGACGCGAGGCAATTATTTTTAATTTCTCGTAATTTACGAACTGTTATAGTTTGCCGAGGCAAGCACATTCCGGTTCCTTCGTAATTGGACTTCAAAACTGTGTAATTTTCTTAATAACGGGCTAACTTGAGAAATGGATGGAATTATCCAATTGTGTAATTTTGTTTGCTTATTTCACGGACAGCCTAATTTTCCTTCGTGCTCGTTAATTCCTACTGATTTATGTTTGCATACCTATCTGTCCGACCGGTGGGTCGTAATGTTTTAACTACTTGCGTCACTTTATTAAGTCGAAAGCTAGAGCCAATAAGTTTCCTTCAAACTAATTGGTTCTTTGAAATTACTTAAATCCACGTCTTCTATCGTGTTGCGCAATCGGCGAGTCAATAGAAGGTGTTAGAAGGTTTGGATTCTTAGGTGTCTTCGCTTCTTCATCTCAGGAGTTCAGTTGCCAAAATTCTTTCAACAGAAGAACACGTTTATTTAGAAACTTTTCAAAATAAATTCAAAGAAGAAAAATGATTAGTAGAAGAAGCTGGAAATTAATCTGTACTTCATTCAGACTCGGTTCCAGTTGCAAAGTATTTCCTTTCGAATTCGACTCTGTCAATCTAATTTTCAAACCAGCTTCAAACTGGACTTTGGCTCTCTATATTGCCCATGCCACCAGAACATTTTTCCAACTGGCTTTTCTCTGTTGGTCTCTGTGGTGGAATCAAAGTGAACTGAAGCAAAATATATCATCTCTCCTCCTTCATTCTATTTGGATCATTTTATTTGTGTCTGGAGTCACATTTTTGATAAACCTTCTTGTACTCCGTCTCGAAATACAAAGTTTTGTCAACAAATTACTTTATCAGCTCAAACGTAAGACATTTTTTCGCAAATTTTGGAAAGTAGGCCTGAGTTTATCTGCAACAGATTTTTGCAACTTTCGAAATTTGCAAATGTTGGTTCTCACTGTTCTTAAACATGGTCACATTGCAGGCAACATTCATGTTCCTGAGAAAAATTCTGGAACCGAGGTGTACAATCTGATTCTACAATTATTTATGGTTATTTGCCAAATCGTCTGCTTGGTCGGAACTCTGGACTTCTTCGCAGAGCCGTACAGCTCCAGGCATTCCTACACATTGTTCACTGAAATCAGCTCAAGATATTCTGGGGCGGGTCTCCAAACTTTTATATACTTTGGTTTGGGGGTTTGGGAATTCCTGAGTACCAACATCCTTATACAAGCGTGCCAATTCTCAGTCATCATGCTGCATCTCTTCAGCTCGTATTTTTGGCTAAAGAAATTGTGGTAAGTAACACCAACATTTCGACAATGTTCAAAATTTTATCTGACTTGAAATTTCCAGCGCCTTACTGAAAATACAACAGTTTGGGCTGTCTCAGAAATTGCTATTCTACAGAGGTAGCCCCGTGCTGGCATATCAAAGGTTTCAGCTACTATGTCAAGAATTTAATCACAGCTTCGGTAAATTCATGACATCATTCACGGTGGGCGCTGGGATTGTTGCATCAGCAGTCTTCAATCACACCCTGATCCGTTTCTACAGTCAGTTGGGAATGCTGGAAATCATGATGGTTTCAGCAATGTCTACCGGAAGCATGATTTTCATTGGATTTCCTTGTCCAGCTGGCGCAGGTATCTTCACTCTATCAAATAAATTTCGGGTATCAGCAAATTTTGAACCGGGAGTTAAAACTCACCATCATCTCAGACAATCTAAATCACGTCCGATTAGAGTTCAGGTTGGAAACTTTATGTACCTTCAGAAAATATCGACCTTGAAATTCATTGGGTTTTCATTCTATCGGACCTTGAAATCAATTCTATTATTTCGTAACGCATTATAAAAAAGTTATTTTGCAAATGAATTTATGTTCAATGAACCAACAAATGAATTTATGTTCAATGAACCAACAAATTAATTCCTGTTCATATTTCAGACAACATTTGCGTTTGTAACTTTGATTTTATTTTTTTATTTGATTTGTCTTTATTCAACGGTCGCTTGAAATGTCTTTATCCCAAAATGTCAACGTACACAATACTTAAGATAACAACAAACGTAATATATACTAGTACAACATTCACAAAGGAAAGCTAGCAAGGTAGCTGCACACAGCCACAAATAAATATTAAAAATGGTTACAACGTTTGAATATAAGCTGAGTGGAATTGGGGCATCCGGATCTACTAGTGGCTCCATGATTTGGGCCTCAGCCTCTCGATTTTTCTGCCGCCCAGGTGCATAAGTATATATTTGTTTATTCCATTTTTCCCAAATGCTATAGAGTCCAGAACATATCAACCACTGCATCCTGCGGTACAAAAACTTAGCCGGGGAATTCGAAAAAACGTAGCGTCTTGTGGATCGAAACAAACTGTCCTTACCTTTCAAAAGCTTGACTCGACTATTAGTTTTGACTCTGACAAATTCAATCATTTGGTCCAGCTTAGTTTCATCATCAAGCCAAGCATTTCTACGACAAACTTGGAGATCATTTGCAATGTCCGTTGAACTCAGTCCCACAGTATCCCATAGTACGTTGTACTTGAAATTTAGCATGTCCTTGTAAGGATTCTGAAGCATTTTGTAATCCTGCTCAATCAGAAATATTTGGACAGAAAATTCTTTCCAGTCATTTAATTTTTCAGTATTTGCTCTCCATGGATGTGTACAATTCGGCCCTTCGAAAAAGGCGGTGACTTCTTTAGTCATGCGGTGAAAATGGTGTGAATGATTTCCTTCACAAATGTAGGCACTCGGAGCAAATATTTGAACATGAAATTGGTAAACGTTTTCCCAGTCATCTGGTCGTTCTTGTATATTGTCAACGATTTTATCGCTGATGAAGAGCCGCGGCGTGAGAAAATAGAACCCGAGCATCTCAGAAATATGCTTCCATTTAGCAACTTTTGGAATCGGTGCGATTGAGTACGTTGTAATTAGGCCTAGGTATCCATTGGTCAAAACTATTGATAAAAGTGACCATGTGACCAGAATAGCTCGCAATTTCCCAGTCAAATATTTCTGTGCTTTTCTCGAATTCAGGAATGAGAATAGTCCCGAATCTATTCCAATGGCAATCAGCGTTGCTGTAGAAGTTTCAAAAGTTCTCAAAAGTAGGAGAAGAATGCTGTCAACTTGAGTGACACCGGTGCGGGCGATTTTATTCGAGAATATCCACAGAATTGAGCTGAATATGGCGAGTGCAATTAGCGTGATGAACGTGAGCGACCAACTCCATTTATCATAAGGATAGGCATAAAAAGCATAGTTTAAATTCTCATCCGCAACGCCATCACAAGTGACAAAGTTGTAGCTAACCTCGTGCACATTCACAGTGTAGTACTCCAGGTGATCACTTCGTTTGTGGTTTTCAAATGACTGGATACTATATGATATCATATGGTCCTTAACAAGCGTTTCGAACAATTCGTGCTCGGTAAATTCTTCCATTGCTTGGGTTGGGTGATAGTATTCTAATGTGCCAAGCAAGAGGCTATAAACGCTGAATTTAAGGTCCACGCGATATTCATTGGGCGGACGAGGAGGTTTAAAAGGGTTTCCGTACAAATTCTTAAACAGAGGTATAATATTTGTATAGTTCCTTGTCGAGCCAGAACATCCACGTCTAGCGAAGTAGACCCTGCCACCTTTGGTATATTTGGATATTGCAGATTCGAACAAATCCCGAGACGTTGTGTTCTCCTTGTGATGTTCTAATTCGATCAGATGTTTAGTTGACATCCAACAATACTGAGCTGCATAATAATATTTTAAAGTTTCGAAACTGATTGTTGTGGCAAGAATGACAAAGTATTGTTCATCATATACCCTAGATCGTTCAGCATCCAAATAGAACTTCTGATGGATCCAATTTGCTGCAGCGGAAATGAGTATAAAATACTGACGAGTGTGCTGACAAAAATTTGCATATTTACCACAAAAGTCGGAAAACATTTCAAAGGGCGCAGCTCGACCCCTAACGTTGAATTCCCAATTCAATTCTGGAAAGAGTCCAACTTGAGCTATACAGTATTGTTTTCGAAATTTAAACAAATGATTTACACGTAACTTGGTGGAACTGCGATTGCTGGTCATAATTGGGTGGGCTAAGCATCCGAAATGAGTTTTGGAATTGTTGAACACGAGTAGAATTGTGTAGCAATCTCTAAACTCATGTAGCAAGTTGTTGAGATTTGAAAATGACCAAATTGATTGAACTTCCTCTTGGCTAGCAGTTTCAGCAGCGACGGAATGCGAATGGTTTGGTGTCCCTGCTAATAATAATGGACTTAGCAAATAGAGAGTTATAGAGTATAGTGACATTTTTAGTAGCTCCAGAACTTCAAAGCACAACGGTGCATCACTCCTTAGCTTCTTGCTGATCTCCAGCTAAATGATATTTTTAAATTTGTGAATCCGTCAGAGACTGAGACCTGCACGTTACTTGTAGAACGCTAATCAAATCTGGTATGAAGAAGAGCAGTTTTCAAAACCCAGGTAGGAAAGAAGTACTTCTTTCCTTGCTGTTTTGATGTAGTTGGTAAATTGATGGACACAATTAACCTTGAGAATACAAGACGATATTGAAGTTTGACCTGCTATTTTATTCAAAGTCAATTCTGGATATCCGGGAACAAACAAAGCTCTAAAATGAACTGTAAACAAACAAGCAAGCATGCAAATTCAGGATGATCTAGTAACATTTGGATTTCAAGTTTTAGAACCTCGGTGGGATTAGCGTTTTTTCTGCACATGTAAAAACTGAAATGGCCCCGGATGTCCTTCCCGGATAAGATTGTTCGAACACGCAATCAAATAAATTTCAACATTACAATTCCAATGGGCATTAGGAAGAACCCGAAGAAGTTTCCGTTTATTCCACAAAGCAGTGTGCGTGCTCTGTCGTGCCCGGAAACTTTGTTTGCTTTGCTTGGCTATGCTAACGACGTTTTCAGTCTGTAGTGCAAACATCAATATGGCAAGGCATCCCTCCTTCTCCCACAATTCGCATCATGGGTCTAGGTTAGTTTGTAAGGGCCACGAAAGGTTAAGCCTGTTAGTCCTCGTGACGCACATCACAGTCATACAATTTTTAGATCTCTACAAAAATAAACTCCGTCGACCATTCCACTTCTGAATAGTCGTGTTTCAGAACAATATTTATTGATTTCCTCACTTTATCTAGATTCGTTATTTTAGTCATTACATTCGTACAAGTTTTGTTGTCTCCACCAATTCTCTACATTAATATAAATTCCATCATTAAGTTTTCATCTATAAGAGAAACAGGTAAGTTTTAGGGCTAAACCCTCCTGGGATTAAAACTTTAGGGCTAGAACTTATTTAGGGCTAATACATATGCGCTGAGACTTTTATGCGCAAAAGTTCTGTACAAATAATTTCTATTGAAGATACTGAAAGACATCGTCAAGTGAGAATGGACTCATCCAATTCCTGTAACCAGCTGCTCAACTGCTACCGTAGTTATGCCGTTCAGGCTGTCACCAACAACGCTTGATAATTTGGACATCAAGGTATGCCAATTTCAGATATATCAGCAGAAGTGTAAGAAACAAATTAATTGAAAGTGTCCCGGAAACCCTGACTTTGACAAGATTCGTACCAGCATCACATGTGTCTACTTAGCTTTAGTGTTCTACTTGCGACTCGAAATGGCAGATTGCACAGTTGTAGATGAGTTCTACGTTTATCTTGAGCTCATGCTTAACCAGTACCAGCACTCTCGAATTCATCTAGTTTTCTTCGGTACCTCAGAGTCAGAGCAAGTCAAGATTCCTCAAACAAATAGTCCCATGTTTGTCACAAGGATCTGGAGCCAAATAAACGGAACACCAATAGTGGCACATCAGTTTCCGTCGATTGAGTCTATGAATGATCCTAGCAGATCTTCAAAATCTCCAAACGGCTTCTATGCAAATTTGAAGTATTCAGCTCTGTTCGAATATTTGACAAATCGATTCGGCTACTACTTGAATTCGCACAAATTGAGCTTCACTAACAAACAATTGATACACATTTTAGTTTTCCCGAAAGGAGAAGCCAAGCGACGTAAATTTCACGAATGGAATAGTATCTTGAGCGAATCCTACTTGCAGTCGTTCGCATGCGTCGGGTTTCTCGCCTTAATGACGTCAGATTTTATACACAAACCTGACTATTTCCAGGACAAAGAAGTGAGCCTTCTGTTCCCAGATTTAAACAGGTCCGCCCAAAAACTATTTATATTCAGCACCACCAAATATTTCATGGGTAACAAAGTTCCCAATTTTGATTTCGGGGGAATAGGTTTTGTTAGCGGTGGCCGGTGGCTGGCATAAGAATATAATTCCACTTGACTCTTTTTTTATTGTGTTGGGTTCGGAAACCAATATCTTTGGTTTTAATATTCCCTGCTTAGACTTTGCAGGGGGGTATTATAATAGACAGTTTTACGTGCGTGATGGTCAGGTAATTTGTACTTTGTTCACTAAATTTTATACAAATCAAACTATCGAAAAGATTATTACATCACTTTTCTACGAAGTCGAGCCCGGCTTACAGAACAGTGGGTTCACCGTACTCAACAATGTAGAGTTTGGATCTAGCCATCTAGCCGTACTCCGTGACTACGGTCTAGTAGAACATAATGGAAGAGAGACTGTTTTTCAAGTGAATGCATTTACAGCAGTACTGGAAAAGTATGAAAATATATCGTTAGCATTTCATGCCTTGCACGATCCATTCGTAGACGAGACAGACTATCAATTCTCAATTGGCTACGAGGCCGTTCGTAGCAAACACTTGTTGGTGATTGTCGGTCAAAATAGCTACAATTTTGTGTCTTGCGATGTGTTGGAACAACACCTCAACTTTTTTGGCTTGTTCGACCATTTAAGTTTTCCACTTGGATTGTCGGTATTTGTGGCTGTACGTGCTGTATTATATGGTTTAATCTCATGTGGCCTGCAAGCAGCATCGGACCTCGCAGAGAAATTTTCACGATGTATCTTGCCGCATATCTGCTTGAGATCAGTGTACACATTCCTCGTACATTACGACGTCGGCAGAGCTTTCGGGTAGCAATGGCCGGCATCTTACTCACGGCCATTGTCCTTACCACCTCGTACAAAGGAACACTCGTGACCGACACTACAGCCCCCAAAGACAGTACAACAATTAAGGATTTCGACGAGTTGATTCTCAGAGCCCCAAAGATACATACGCCATACATTAAATTTCTATTCAGCGTAATGTTACTGGGCACACCGAATCAGACAGATTTTGAAATGATGAAAGACTTCATAATGCACAAGAAGAAGGCATCGTTCATAAACACTATAGTCAACTATTTTGGGGTGATTCATTATTGGAGTTATTTCCAGTTCACAAGTTATTTCGTTACAGGTTTCATGTATTCAGGCGAGAAGCTTTATGAAATGCCCAAGCAACTAGTTGATCAACTCATCGATATTAGCGCACTGTTTGTAATGCCACGCGTACGCGGCCCGCGTGTAACAATTCCAACTGCACTCTCGAAGTGTAATCGAACTGCATTCTTTGATAGTGTTTTGAGCATAAATAGTCTTTTGAAAAAGTCAAATTGGAACGTAATGCCTAAAAACCCAATATACGTAGGGGAAAAGAGCATATACCCACGAACAAGTTATTGGCAGCTGGGGGAGATATTGTCCGTCCCTCGCATAACAACGCGGGCTAGCAGACTAGTTCTCTCTGGCTTAATTTACAAATGGTTCAAAGACTCTGCGCAATTTGACGATCAGAACAGCATATTAAACGTGCAGAAATCGTTAATGGCGCAACCCAAAAGACTAGGCCTTGACTCGAATATTCTGACTGTATTCATTATTTACGCATGGTGCATTGCACCATGCTTAATACTCTGAATTCTTGAGTGTCGAGCTGTACTTGCAAGAATAATTATTACGATTTACACATTTGTGCTGAATTCACTGCTTGTGGCTGTCCGTCGTGTAATAATTTTATGCCGCTGTAAAAGACAAGTCGGCTAGATTGTTAAAGACTTCGATCGCAATCGCAAAGTTGTAGTTTAGAATAAGCGGGATGGGCACAGTTAGACGCAGAGCTCTGAAAATTATTCCAAAATAGGTATAAATATATTATTCAATTAGTCAATATAATGTTACTTAAAACTTACCAAAATTGTTATCCTGGGCTTAAGTAGCCGAGGAACTGCTTACTTGCTAAATGATACTAATGCTGTTCTATTTATTTTGTTCGAAATCTTGACATTTTTAATATAGTTCCAGAAAAATTGTCATTCTAGTTCAATAAAGCTGAAATGTATCTCTGGTTTGTAGGTTGCTATATGTTTTTGGCAATCAAATGACATTCCAAAATATTTCATAGCTCAAATGTCCACGATGAAGATAAATTTTTATTTTCTGACTCAAATATTTAACAATCTAGCTTGAATGTTAATAAAGCTAAGCAAATTTTTAGTCGAATTACAAATTGAAACTCAACTTAAATAGGATTTTGATCAAGATGCACACATTAGTTAAATCCACTACTTAAATTCCTGCTGTCCCACGAAATAGAAGAATTGATTTCAAGGTCCAATAAAATGAAAATCCAATAAATTTCAAGGTCGATATTTTCTGAAGGTACATGAAGGTTCCGACCTGAACTCTAATCGGTCTGAGTGCTTTTGATTGCCTCAGATGACGGCGAGTTTTGATTCCTGTTCCAAAATTTGCTAGGGTCCTAAATTTATTCGATAGAGTCAAGATTCCTGCTCCAGCTGGACAAACAAATCCTATGAAAATAATGCAAGAGACAGACATTGTTGAGACCAATAGTATAGCCGGGATTCCCAATTGACTGTAAAAACGGATCAGCGTATGATTGATGACGACCGATGAAACAATCGCAATGCCAATACATAAGGGTATCATGAATTTGCCGAAGCAGTGATTAAATTCTTGACATAGAAGTTGAAGCCTCTGGTACGCCAGAACGGGATCTCCTCGGTAGAAGATCAATTGTTGGGATGGCCTGAATTCACCCATTGTCAGAAACTTGCTAAAATGATCGAGCCAGTTAAATTTTGTAGCATGGGCCAAACTCTTGTATTTTCAGTAAAGCACTGCACATTTCAAATCGATAAATTTTAGTGTTATTTACCACGATTTCTTCAACCAGGAATACGAGCTGAAGAGTTGCAACATGATGAATATGCATGAGAATTGGACCGTTTGCATAAAAGCATTTATACTCAGAAATTGCCAAATTCCAAACATAATGTAAATGCCCATTTCAAGACGAGGGCTAACATATTTTGAGGCAATTTGATTCACCGATGCGTAGGAATATCTGGAGCTGCATGGTTCTGCGTAGAAGGCCAAAGCTCCCACGAAACTGACGATTTGACAAATGACTATGAACATTTGCAGAATCAGATTGTGCGGCTCGGAACCAGAATTTCTCAAAGTGATATCCATGTTGCCTGTTAAAATATATTCAAAATCCAGATTTTTGATGTGGAATATATTTGAAACAATTTTTCAATCTACGTACGTTTGAGCTGATAAAGTAGTTTGTTGACGAAACTTTGTGTTTCAAAACGGAGTGCAAGAAGGTTTATAAAAAATATGAGCCCAGACGTAAATAAAATGATCCAAATGAAGTGAAGGAGGAGAGATGATATATTTTGCTTCAGTTCACTTTGATTCCACCATAGAGACCAAAAGAGAAAAGCCGCCTGAAAAAAGGCTCTGACTGTATGAACAGAATATAGAGCCAAAGTCCATTTTGAAGCTGGTTTGAAAATCATGTTGACCGAGTCGAACTCAAAAGGATATGTTTTGCATTTGGAACCAAGCCTGAACGCAGCACACAATATTTTCAAGGATTTTTTACTAATCATTATGGCATTTAATTTTTTTTTAATTTATCTTAAAAGTAAACTTTCCAGAGGATAGACAGGAATTGAAAGGCTTTTCGCAATGAACTACTGAGAAGTAACAACTATGCAGAGACATAAGGACCTTGAAAATATCTTTGCTTTAGTGACTGGCATACTGTGCAATTTGTCGTTTGTTAATTACAACAGAAATTACCCGGTTGCGATAGAAATTATGGGTCCGGTCTTTCAAAACTAATCGAAGTTATGCAACCTATACAGCACGGCGAGTCGGGCCAGTACGCAAGTTCGATTCAGTTTAAGATTTAATGAGAGCTTTGGCTACCAAATTGACAGCCAAATCCAAACTAAGAATTTTGTTTGAATGTCGCAAACTATACATATTTCGTAATTAAGAACAATTAAAATTAATTGACTTGTAATTAGTGAGCTTTATTTCGTTTCGCTTGACGTTAATTGGTGACTCGAATCGTTGACTATCAAATCGGTATGAAATTAGCAGAACTATAATCCCAAGTAAAAATATATTCCTCTGAAATTTGGAATATTCATTTACCCGAGAATTGTGAATTATGTCTTTAGAAGCATACTCCCCGAACCTTCGGCGTATTCATTTACTACTAGGGGACTGCTAACAACTGTAGTTTTGGAAGACCCAGCCAATAATTTTGCTCTCAAACCAATAATTTGTGTGATAATTACCAAAACACAAATCTAATGTATTGCAAAATATGCCTACCAATAAAATGAAAGTTATGCCCTTGATCTTTATGTTGCTTTGTTTCGCTTTAGCTAGAGTTCATTTGTCGAAAGCCATTCAGTTCAGAAGTATCTTTCGGAAATAGCTTCCGAAGAAAAAGTCCAAGAAAATTTAAACAGCTATAATGATTAGTAAGAAAAGCTGGAAAATAATCTGTGCTGCATTCAGATTGGGTTTCAACTTCAAAGTATATCCTTTCGAGTTCGACTCTGTCAACTTCATTTTCAAACCAGCTTCAAAATGGACCATGCTTGTCTATTTTGTCCAGACCTCCAGTACATTTGTCCAGCTGGCTTTTCTCTGTTGGTCTCTGTGGTGGAATCAAATCGAATTGAAGCAGAATATATCAGCTCTCCTCCTCCATTTCATTTGGACCATTGTGTTTGCATGTGGGTTTTCAATCACGTGCAACCTTTTTTTGCTTCGTTTTGAAGCACAAAGCTTTGTCAACAAACTACTATATCAGCTCAAACGTAAGACATTATTATTTGGACAACATACAGACAATGAAATTGACCTTAAACATGTGAAAAGGGAACTTAAATGTCGCCGGGAATACTTCCGGAAATGAGGTGTACAATTTGATTCTACAATTATTTGTGGTCATTGCTCAAATCGTGAGCTTGGTCGGAACTCTGGCATTTTGTGCAGATCCTCACAGCTCCAGACACTCCTACAAATATCTCCGTGATGAAGTTGGTCCGCTGCTCCGAGCGTGTATGTACGTTGTCTTTGGAATTTGGCAATTTCTGAGCATAAATGTTCAAGTGCAAACTTTGCTCTTCTCATGCCTTGTCATCATGGTGCATTTGTTCAGCTCGTGTTCCTGGTTGAAAATATCGTGGTATGTGAGCCTAATACTTCTGCAACATTCAAAATGTTATCTAATTTGAATATTTTTAGCTCATTTCTGCAAATGCAAGAGTCTGAATGATTCAAATTTTTCAGTGCTTTTCTCGAAATGCGAGAGTTTGGGCCAAGCCAAAAATTGCTCTTCTCCCGAGGGAATCCAGTTCTGGCATACCAGATGCTTCAACTACTTTGTCAAGAATTCAATCTGAGCTTCGGTAAATTCATGGTATCATTTAGTGTTGGTGCCATGGTAGCTGCGCCGGCAGTCTTCAATCACGCATTGATCCGTTTCTACGATCAGTTGGGAATACTTGAAATCGCATTTGTTGCATCAATGTCTGTGGGATGCATGCTTTTCATAGCATTTGCTTGCCCTGCTGGTGCTGGAATCTTCACTCTATCAAACAAATTTCGGGCATCAGCAAATTTTGAAAAGGCAATCAAAACTCATCGTCATCTGAGACAGGCCAAAGCTCTCCGTCCGATAGGAATACAGGTTGGAAACTTCATGTACCTTCAGAAAATATCGACGTTGAAATTCATTGGGTTTTCCTTCTATTGGACCTTGAAATCGATTTTATTATTTCGGAGCGCAAAATAGAAAATTAACTTATTTTCTTATTTAAGCTGAAATAATTAAATCACACGGAAAACCCTAATTTTAAGTTTCAATTAGTAATTCGACTATGCAATTGTTTTATTGCATGCACGAAGTGCCATGCTATACAGTCTTCCAGTCTGTCCGGGTCGACTCTGGAGGTCGCAAAATTTGACCAACTCATTTGACAATTTGCAAGGATGTTCGTTTCACACCAGTTCTTCATGGGACTCAGGGTCATCAATTT
>JAQGCM010001947.1:0-12837 GCA_034699705.1 Hymenaphorura dentifera
AAGTGTAAGCTGAATGAAGTCAGGTTCAGAGACAAGAATCTCGCTCCCAAGAACTGTAAATTAGAAAGAATTTGTTATAATTCTTGAGCAAATGTGTAAATGTGTAGCAAGTCTGTAGATTTTGTCGTCGGGCAAGTTATCGAGTTCGAAACAAAATAACACTAACAAAACTTCGAAATATCTCTGGGTCTGGTAGCTTTGTAGATTTTGTAACGATCTCAGGTCCAGAAAGCGTACACAGTAACGCAGTTCAGTTACAAGACTAAGAATGTGATACGCTCAAAAGAACGGGCTCACCTATTCCGCGGTAGTCATGAGTCAAGTTCACGAGAACTCGAAGTACTGAAAATAGTATCTCGCGAAGAATGGAAGCCGATGGCGAATCCTTTGGCAGTTGCGATATTTGGTCACCGGAAAAGCGGAAGAGATTAACGAAGACTGCAGGAGAACAAGCTGGGGTGGGCTGAGTATCTTGACTTTGGGAGTCTGATGGCTGATGAACGCCGAGTAAGTAACGCTGATTCGCTTCGTGATTGAAGGTCACTTGCTGAAGTACTCTCAAACAACGGTCAATTTTCCAAAGTCGATCATGAACACCTTCCGTCCATCCCACGGAATCAATCAACTCAGTTTTTAGACAATTGAGTGATTTGTCCACTTCTGTCGTAATGTAATCAAGTCCGCCTAGAGTGCGAAGCTCATGTTTCACCCACTCCCCAGCACGCTTTGATGTTAAGTAAAGCAAGGTCTCAAGAGCCAGCTCAGCAGCCTTGGAATCAGAAAGAAAAACATTACTTAGCTTTTCCAGACGCCAGGACCAGGAAGTCACTAGTAGTTGTAGTTAAATTTCGACTTACAGTAATTTTTTCGACTTTCAAATGCTCGACGTGACCTCTACTCTTCATTTCCGAGACGAGATCAATAACACGCTGTCGATGTTTGGCAATTTCAGAGTTTTCGTCTAACAGGTGAGCTTTTTCCTCGATTTTACTCAACGCAATTATAAGTTGTAGGCTCTCTGTGTCCAAATCCATATTCAGACGATCTTGACTTAGAACAAAGAGTACTGTTGCAGCCAGCAAAGCCAGTGTCTGAAATTTTTACAATCAATGATGTCACAGATTCACAGACTTCGATATTAAATACACGTTCTGATCAAATACTGATTCAAATCATCAAATCGACATAATTCAATAAAATTATTGTTGAAAATCCAATCCATAATCAATCAGCGTATCAATCTAAAATGTTTCAGCTTACTGGATTTGAAGGAGCATCGTGGAGCTCCTTGCAGAATTCGGCAACTGTCCCATGAGCTCGAAGGTGCATCCTAAAACTAGAATCCATACACCGCATTGCTAGAGTAATGGCTGAAAGACACCTGTCAAAAGTAAAAATGAAATTCGTTCTTTACTAAGTGACCAACTACGACCGTTACACCTACCAATATTTCATTTTTTCATTAATGCGAATGTACCTGCTTGTGATTGGATTTTTGTCCTTCAAGTCTTCAAGAATGTACCACACGTCTCCATCAAATTCATGCACTTCCCCTGATTCCTGAAGCTCATGAATTGCCTTAACATTTCTAATAACCGTAAACAGTTTCTTTGATTTGCGCTGACAAAAGACTTTGGACCCATCGCTGGGGCTCCCACTCCTGCTCCCACATCCATTCGATTCGTCGACCACCCTTAATCGCCTCAACGACAAATCTTCCGCTTCAGCTCCGTCATCCTCTTCTCCAAAATCTGAATATGATGGAGAAGCTTCTGGTACTTTCACGGTTTTCTTTTCGGCTTGTTCCCCTGATTCTTGACCGAATTTATGCTTGTATAGTGCAAGCCTTTTATTAGGATGGTTTATGATTTCTCCTGTAGCTGAGGGTTTTGCTGATCGGCTTTTGAAAATTGATCCCTTCTTAGAGGAAACCCCTTGCTGACTTGAGCTGCAATCCATTGCTTTCTGTGGAATATTCATGATTTCATCATCCACTTCAACTGGTACATGCTTGGCGACTGGTGTCGAGTCGGTAAAACCAGAAAGCAGATTCCGTACAGCATGCGGAGCATTGAATGGCTGTCTAGAATAGGTTGGTACTTCCGGAACATGTTGAAGTGGCTTCTGCTCTTCTTGGACACGCACTGGAGATGTTCTCCTCGGAGGAACGATTGAAAGGTCTTCGCCAAAAGCAGCGGACATATCAAATCTTGTAACCTTACTGGGGCTTTGATTTGATTTTCTGGGTGAATCCTCATCGTAGGTTTCGTCCCAATCGTCTTCAAGCATCGAACGTATGTCCCTTAAGTTGCTTCTAGGGACTTCAAGCGGTTTCTGCATTTCTTCATAACTGTTGTTGTAGCTATTTGGTGTATTCATTTTTGGTGAAGATTGCGGTGACGGTGCAAGGGAGTCGGGTTTGGACATTTCATCCTCACCTTCTTCCATGGAGGATAGCATTGCAGAAAGCTGACGAAATTCAGAGTCCTCCTCTTCCAGTTTTTTGACGAGATTAACTGAAGATTCAATCTTGTCTGTTCGCCTTTCGAAACTTTCAATGTTCTTCTCCTCGGGGTCTACATTCAGCGCAGCTGGGGTAGCAATTAGATTTTCACTTTCTACCAAAGCGGTTAACCCTAACCCTGCGTCTGCACGACTTAGGACAGGCATTGCACTATTAGAGTCACTGACTGAGCTACGATGCTTCCTACTATTTCGCGTCACACGACCACAATGAGGAGGAGCCACCACAGGAGGAATTACCTCTTTCGTCGTCTTGACTTTCTTGACAGGTTTGTCTTTATCTGTGTCTACTTTTTCCTTCCGTCCGCGCTTTTTCTTCTCAACAGGCGTAGGTGGCGTCAACTCCATGGGAGTCGCGTCGGAAACGGACACAAATTTGGACGTTGTCTTGTCTTTGAAAATTCGGAGTTTGATTGAGGGACTAACAAGATTGCTGGAAGCATAACTATTATTGATGGGTGGAGATACTTGGATGGTTGGACTGATAACTCCAACGGGTGGGGATGTGTCTTTTTTGTGTGAATGTTTGGACTTCACATTTGATTCCTTGTGACTCTTCTTTCTTGGACTTGGAGTGGATTTTGGTTTCGCAGATTTGTTGTGGAGGCTCAGTGTTAATGTTGGAATTGGTATTGTGATTGGGGGCACAAATGGTCGGAGAGGTGGAGGAACAACATGAGCATTGGCGGATGACAGCTCGACTGGGTCTCGCGATTTGAAAAACTTTCGTGGTTTGAAAACCGGTGGAACACTGATTTGAGCATTCTCATGTGCCAACGATCCTGGAATATTTTGAATGTGAGAAAAACCGTAAGGATCAATTGGAGCTATACTCTTGGGAGGATCCAAACGTGGACGTTTCGATTTTGATTTCAATCTGGTGTCGTCTTCACCTATTAAAGCACAATTTGTAAATTAGCACGAATACTAGTATCGAATTTTCGACATTTCTGACTGTTAAATTTGAGCGAGTTAAAAGTATATTTCCTAATGTTTATCGCTAACGCCACAACAAAATATGTGTTCTTCTTTGGTAACTCACCAGCAGAGTCAAGGTTTGTATTCCTAGTCGATGTAAAAGAAGTGATTCCAAAGCGACCGATTGATCCTATCGTATTAGCAGCCGTCGCCACTTTCTTGCTATTGCTACATACTTTGAGCAGTTTATCGAATTGAAATCCTCCACCAGGCTGAGACTTACTTTTGCTGTAAGGTTTGTACCGTGACATTTCTATTTTTGTCTTGTAACAGGATCAAAGAGAAGGCGTCTGGAAACAAAACAAAACGATTATTAGAACTTCTGAACTTCTTCAAACAAACGGAATGGTGTTTGGTGAGTCCCAAACGGTTTAACATTGCATTTCCGGTTTCAATTCCTACTAATTAGTAATTTGCTGCGTATCCTTTTAAATACCCGTACAAATGTCTTCCCACAAGGAAACTTCTATAGGCAACTTTCTGTGCGTCAAGATATTGAATCAATATATTTTATGTATTTTCAGGCAAGGTAGTTAGTTTCTAGCTAGTAAGCCAAAGCTTATCGGTCATCGCTGACCACACAATAAACAGTCTCCCCTTCCAAAAAATGTCCTTCCCCAAAGATTGTTGATTATCCTGTAATACAATAATCCCAGAACTACTCCCTCATCATGTCTTACCAATTTCTTCAACAGCTGATGATGACAGACAGATTTCAGACTACACAATCCTCTGTAATTTTTAGATCCAGTACACAGTAAAGTTGTTTAGATTTAGACCCGACTCAATACATGTCATACGCACACAAACGGATCAGGCAGGGCAGGTGGCAGGTCATGATGGGCAGACCAACCAGGCAAAGCCAATACAAACTACTAAATAGTAACACTCAGTTTGTCTGTCAGCCGCGAATTAATTATTATTGTCTACTATGTCGATTGTTGAGGACTGACCATCACTTAATTTTGCGTTGAGTCAGGCCACAGTCACAGTCAACAGTCAAGTCGCCAGAGTCACCACAGGACAGACGACAGACCTGTCTCGTATGCCAGGAAGGTTGAACTTGAAGACGTTGTTTGCACTTTGTACTACATGTATGTACTTTCTTAATTACAACAATAATAATAATTAATTACGTAATGGCTGTTGCGTTAGTGTGTAATTTATATGCATGTTTTGGTAATGAAAGTTGAGGTTGGTTTGGTTGGTGGTGCCTTTTTTGCCTTGGTGGTGGTGGTGGTTAGATTTTTGGATTGTTAACATTTGTAACTTTGTTGTCTCAAATGGGAGAATGGGAGAAGTGGACGCAGCGCAGGCACGGTAAGGGAAAAAAGCCAAAAGTCCAACGCAATGCAAATGCAATGCAATGCAATGCGATGCAAGGTCCAAAATCTCCAATGGAATTGGATTTGGAATGGAAAGCTACAGCAGCACGACCAGTCTAGGAGCCAAGCCGATGCTCAATTTTTTTTAGCATTGAGATTGGGATATAGGGAAGGCAAGCCAAACGCAAACGACAAACTAGCCAAAGTTGCCAAAGGATTATTCGGAAGAACCGAAAGCGAAAGGAACCCCAAAAAAATTAGCCAATCCGCCATCTCATTCTCATCCAAGCCCAGACCCAGACCAGCAGCATTAGCATAGCTAAAGAAATAAAAAAGTCCAAAGCTAAGCTAAAGCTAGAAATGCATTCGCGAAATTCACATGACTTTACATGTTGTTTTGCTTTTGCTTTGCCTTTTTGCATTTGAGATTTGCACGTTTGCGTTTGCTTCTAATTAAATTTTTTATTGCAGGTTTGCACTCAATTTGCACTTTTCCATTTCCATTGCGATTGTTGTATTGGGCATAATTGGGCTGAGCATGCATGGTACGAATTTGCTAGCAACGTCAGTCCAAGAGACTACAACGAATTTTGGAGTCAGAACAAAACAGTGCAGTTAGTGCTGTTGTACTTAGAAATTCATAACATGTAACAATAACAATGCAGTGCATTGAATTGCATTTTCCGAGAAATTGAAAAACCAGTATTTAGAATTTTGATGAAATATAGAATGCATTTGCACTTTGTAAGTTCAACTCTTAATTGTAATTTTTGCAAATTCACTTTTGCATTGAATTCAACTTGAACTCATAAGACGGCGACGGTCAATGTTAATTGCTAATTGGGATTGTGAATTTATTTTGGGAATGGGTCAATGGGTTTTGAAAGATTGGAAATCTAAAATCCAAATGAAATATTTTATCGGCTAATCCAATAGCATTTAGAGTTTAGATAAATGTACTGCACTTGTGCAATTTAATTAGTCGTAGTCGAACATAATTACAAATGTTTACGTCAATAACAAAAGCTACTAATGAACACCAAGACTGGATGGGGACAACAATAACTTTGTATTACCCTGTATTTTATATTCGATTGATCAAATTACACGACAGACGTTGGAATGAAGACAAATCAAAACTGTTACGATTTGGGAAATGCTGATTTGTAATCTGTCGATATCTACCATTAATTTTGAAACTGTTTAAATTATTTACTGTACTGTTTACGTAAATTCTCCTCCTTTAGGATTTTTTAATTATACAAATTAAATGCTCATTACTCAGCATGTGTTACAGTTTGTGCGCTTCTTAGATATGAAGAGATAAATAAAATATGGCTAACGAATCATGATTTTCATGATTCCGATTCCCATTCCCTGCCTTCTCAAAGTGAACAAAAAAAATCGAAACGTTAAAGAAAAAAGAATAATCGAAGTAAACTAAATTGGGCACAAATAAAAAAACCCTCAAAAATACTAAAAAATATTTCTGTATTTTCAAATGCCAGCAATGAAGTTGGAAATGTCATTGTTTGAGTTCCATTATCCATTCCAATTTTCTAAGATTTGCAATGATTATGAATTTCTTTTAGCAGGTTACTGATCTCGTTCGTAGCAATCGATCAATCCAGATAAGTCTCATGGTAAAGAGATTGTGATTTTTCAGATCTTATTTTCCGAGGGTTGAATTTATTCTCTGTTTAGATTGTTTCCAGAAATAAACTTGAAACAATAATTGTAGAACATGCTAGATAAAGTAATAAAGAAAAATCACAAATTGGACGGTACGGTACGACCGAGGAGGACCAATGCACAAAAACCTCCAAACGATACTTGCAAAAAGCATAATCTCGTCATTAATTAATTTTGCAAAATGCTGTAAAGTTGTATTTGTGTTGTTGCTGGAAATCACTTTAGCTTACTGTATTCAAATGCATTTGTTTGCCTATAGAGTTTGACCATTGATAGAATCTTGCGGAATAGTTGTCAGCATCCCATCCCATTCAAGCAAAGCTTTGAATTTGACTTTTCTGCGGCTTAAGATCATCTTAGGGAATGACGGATCGGGAATTTCAGAATCTGCAATAATTACTTTTTATTGTTTGATTGTTCAATTTACTCTTTGAGTATATTTTCAGTTTAAACAGTACATTTTAAAACAAGTTTACATATTATAATGAATTTGCAGTTTTCATTGCGGTGGTTCTTTCCAATTCTACTACTATTGGGAATGTTTGCTGTTCAAAAAGTCGAACCAGAACTCAATAAATATTCGAAAGAAGCAAATGTTAAGTACAGGGATGTTGATAAGCCATTTCGAATGGCAAAATTAAATTCGATTTGGCACAAGGCACAAAAAGTAAGATAGATGAACTTGGTTTTCTAGACAAACTGTTGTTTAAATTATCAAATCATTCATAGACATATTCTTAAGTCACCACACCATGTCCAATGTCTATATTATACCATTCAGAATTTCCGTTTGGACAAATTCTTAGGATGATAATCAATAATTACGTTGATTAATGTAGAAAAGTTGTTTTTATATGTTGCTGTTGCGTAATTTCAGAAACTAGCCGAAGGCAAATTGCAGTCATTATACGCAGATCTTCAACTCCAAGATAAAGAAGAACTTCTTCTCAAAAGATTAAAGGCTGACGGAAGTGATAAGGAAGGGTTAAAGGAAGCCGAAGTCCGAAAAAAATTGAAAGGCGAGCTTAACCATAAATTTCATTATTAGAATTTGATTCTAAGATCTAAATTTTAAAACATCAGATGCTGAAACGAACGAAGATGTAATATCATATCTGACTAATTATTTTGTCATTTGTAGGGATTCTGAACTCATTCAGCCTCATCGAGTACTTTGAGGAAGGCGAGAAATCTGATAAAACTCCACACCATGATTCGGACAATCATATAAACAAAAGTCTGTTTAAAGACAAAAAGCTGAATAAATTGTGGGAGAAAGCTGAAAAATCCGGTTTTAACGAAAAGGAACTCAAAACTTTGAAAGAAGAATTTTCTCATCATCAAGATAAATTGGATGAATACTACATGTTTATGGAATCTCTGACAAACGAAGATAAAAGTCAGTCCTTCATCTTGCCTTCCATCCAATAGTTTCAGTTTCAATAATCTAATCCGATCAACAACACAGTGACTAAAATTTCGATTCTACTTTTTTCTAGATCTCATGAAGAACGATCTTCCTGATATAAATGTTTTGCTTGAGGAATCAGAGGAACCTGCAGAGAGAGGAAATAAGAAACAAGACTCCAAATTAAATCATATTCGGTATAATGCTGAACAATACATCTAAATATGCGTTTGCATCAATTTGTCTAATTCTAACCTGTGTTTGATTTGTAGTGACAAACATCGGGCAATCAAGGATAGCCTTGATATTCTTCACAAGAAAACATCTTCCGGTCCAGATTCGTTGGATTTCAACGAGCCTCGGTAAATGAAGTTATTGCCTTTGTTGGAATTCTTGCTTATAATTTCACCCATCCAGCCTCCTATTGATACCATGTCCTGCTTTTTATAAAAGCATTTCAGATTTTGAATGAAGTTAAATACAAAGTCTTGATTTCAATTCCAGTGTACAGGCCCTTTGGAGAATAGCTCTCAAAGGCAATTTCACTCAAGCAGAACTGGATTCGCTTCAGGTAAAGCATTACAATTGTAATTGAGCCTAAGTTACTGAGCTTTTGGTTCCCGTGCAATGTTCAATATTTTTGCATTTTTTGGATAGGTTGAGTTGAAACATTACGAGAAAAGACTGGAAAAACTACAACGTCTACAAGGCGAACTACTGTTGAAGACAGAGTTCAAATCAAAGGATGGACATCTGCACACAGACAAAGATACGGATTCCATTTACACGGACAAAATTAAGCGACAGGAAAGAACGATAGATAAAATGCACACAGATTTTGAGGAAAGAATCATGAGTCGGCACAATGAATTATAAAGTCGAATAATCCTCTGGAATAAATCAATCATCTCAAAACTCCTGAACAAACTTAAAGCTCTTCACATTTAGAGTCATTTCCTCGAGATATTGAATATTCAATCAAGATCTGGAATCATATTTATACATTTGGAACATTGCCATTATGATACATTACACTGCGAATGATGAGTGTAATTTTTCAATTATATCCTGTTGTGGTTTTCAATCGTCATTTTTGTTGCAGGTTGTGGTTTTCGCAGTACATATTATGCAATGTGCAATCAGCTATTAGAATTGATGTGAATAATGGGAAATTAAGCATTTGTAATTTGTACGAACACCAAAGAATAAAATTGAAGTGTTCTATCGGTAAAATATTATTATCTTTGATATGCAACGAAGTGCAAAGTGCATCCGTGCAAGTTTCTCAAATCTTATAAGCTATTCAAATTTCTGTCCAGTCTTTAATAGTAAGTATGAACTTGTCTCCATCTCCAGCACCAAGGGATCGCGATCGGCTGCCATTCTAGGAAATCATATGGTAAACCTATCACTGCACTGCCGGGAGCCCAGCTGTGATATATTTTCATACCTGCAACTCAACTGCACTCAGAATTCATTCATTTTAGCAGCGCTCCATTAAATCAATAAAAGTGGTCAATATCAATACACAGACTATTTCTCTTGCAAAGTTGCAGTCTCTGGATTTATATCCCTTTCAGCAAAAATTTTGATTGTATTGTGTTGTATCCAGAATTAAAAACATTGGAGTTAATTATGGCGGAAACTTTACCAGTTACCAGATCAAGTGCAGAAAAAGAACCACGGGAAAAATCCCACGACGAGAAAATAAATTCAGCTGACCATAAAAGACGTTCGTCTCCAACGCTCCTAGACTCAGATAGCGTTGGGTTCCAAATGCGACCTAATCTACAAGACAAATTCAATCATTCGAAAGTGGAATCGGTAATCGAAACCACAATCAGAGAATACATGATTGGAAAGCAGTATTCCGAGGAAACGTGTTCGGACTGGAGCAGTGAACTTGCAAACATAATCAGCTCAAAAGTTAAAGAACTAAGCTTTCCTCGCTACAAGTTAATAACAATGGTCACAATGGGCGAACAAATCGGAGGAGGAATTCATATTGGTATGAAATGTCTTTGGGATGCGGACACAGACTTGTATGCAAAATTTTCATTTGTAACGGTAAGAGCTCAAATGAAGAGGTTGAAGAGTTCAAATCAATTGAATCAAAAAATTAAACAGCCATGAATTCATGAATTTTCCTTGCAAACATTTGAATTTTCAATTTCAGGACAAGATGTTTGTAATTGGGACAGTTTGTGGCATTTTCTACTACTAATGGCGCAGCATTGCAAGGATCCTGCTCCAGTATTGTATTAAAAGTTCAATTCAGTTCATTATTTTATTGTTGCGAAGCTGCTTTAAAATATGAGCCTTCATTAATGCGCGAATTCTTTTTAGGACTTCACATATAAATCAATTGAAAGTGAGTTCTTTTTGTAGTATAATTCAGTTTATTATTACATCACAATTACGATTCCTCGAAAACAGAGAAACTTGTCACTTTTTTACGGTGACTTTTGCATATAAAATATTTAATAAGCCCATTGCATTGGCCCATTCTAGACTTCCTTTCTGGACTTCGGTCATTTTTTTCTCATTTTCCTGAAATTTCGTTCGGATGATCCACTTTTTTCCATCTCCACTTCACTGATGAATCGCTATCATTTCCATTTCATGTATGAAATTTCATTCCAGAATCACTAAACGTGAGGGAGTTTAAACTTCCCTTTCGATTCATGAAGTCATTTTCATGCCATTTGCATTTCCCAGAGTTGAATGGAATTCAACTTTTTGCAAGTGACTTACAGTTAGATGAAAAGTCACTTCCAACATTTCCAAGTCAATTATACCATCAATGCAGGAAAGCGCGTTGACAATGAAGCAAGAGGAAATTGAAAAATTTCATTCCACATTGTTGAAATGAAAGCAAAATTAAAACACGAAAAAAAATTATGGCGATGTTAACTTGAAAAAGAAGTCTAAAAGGGGCTTAAGCATTTGAAGACCTAGATAGACGACACGTCATAAAACCCTTCGACATGAATGAATAAATTGTTTATCTTTCAGTGACATTTTGTAGTTTCACTCAGGACCGGGATACGGTTTGTTGACAGGAGTTTTAGATGCTCTCTGAAGGCGTTTGAGTTTCCATAGACTTCTGAACCCAACCTGCAATATCAACATTTTCTTGGTCCCATGATTTTACCCAAGGGTGATTCATAAGGGCATTCAAGTCAGGTCTTGCTGTGGGATCTTTCTGCAGACATCGTGATACGAAACTTTCAAAATTAGGTGAAAATTGGCCGCTGGGGAGCTCAGGCGGTGGTTCATTCACAATATAGTTTAACAGCTCAAATATAGCCATTCCACTACCTGCAAAATATCAAACGTTTAGATCTTCAAGGCAGCAAGATTTTTTATCCAATGCCCAGATCAGAGAAAAATAATAAATGGTAATTTCCGTTTTGTGAAATTGTTTATAATGAAATTATTTAAATAAGTTGCTTTAACTAATTGGTGCAATAAAAAGTCCGAAACTTGTGATACATGTTTCAAGAAAAAAAAAAAAAAAAAAATTTAAATAAGTGTGTAGCATACCCTTTGCACGATTTGAATGATTCGGAGGAGGAATTGGATACACTCCTAAAGCCATCTCGACTAAACTTAAACCCAACGACCAAATATCACTTGCAACTGAATAATGCGTTCCTTGAAGTCTTTCGGGCTGCAAAACACAAAATAATGTACATATTGTTGCTAATTTCTGTGAATTAAATACTTACGCTCTGGTTTAACACTTACAGACATGTAACTTCTTGTGCCAACGAAAGAGTTGGCCATGGAGTCAATTAATTGTCCAGAAACACCGAAATCACAGATTTTAATTTCACCTCTGGAGTTTACCAGAATATTTGAAGGCTTCACATCTCTACAGAGGAGCAATAGTCGGTTGATCAAAATTGAAGGAACATGTATCACATTTTGGTGGTGTGCTCACCTGTGCATGATATTGTGTTTGTCCCTCAGGTAGGCTAACCCTTTTAGGACAGCAGATGTTATTTTTCCTGCAATTAAAGAGGAAACAAGAGTTTAGAAACCATTTTCCGACAAGTAGTAAGCCACTTCTTCAGGCAGGATGGATCACTAAGCGGCTTTGCCAGCCTTGCCTTCTACGCAAGGTATCTCGTAACCCATATCTTCAAATAATAGAATAATTTACCTAAAATGTTTTCCGGGATCGTCTCACACCTCTTCAAGACTAGATCAAGTGATCCCGCATCCATGTACTCCATACCTGCAAATTGAAACAAACAAAACTGAATTAGTGCTTTAATAGTTGGGACTTATAAATCGATTCGATTCTATTTTGATTCTAAAATTCTTTTTTGTTTAAGAATTGAGTTGAGTAGCGTACATATTGAAATTTCTCCGTCAGAGTTAAATGCGCCATAGAACCCCACGATAAATGGTGAATTGCAGTCATGCAGAATTTTCAGCTCTCTGACAATTTGCTTCTTCACCGCAGGTTTAACTTCAAGGTGAATCATCTAGAGAGAAGTAAAAACGAAATGATTGAATGGTTGGTCGTTCCGAGTAATAAATGCCGGAGGGCCTTCATTAGCAAGTTTGAACTTTTGAAGAAACTTATAGAATTACTTTTCTAGCCATAATCAGTCCAGTTCTCCGATGAAGTACTTTGGCGACAACACCGCCGTTCCCAGCTCCAAGTTCACCAAGTTTCTCCAAATCTTCATCGCAGAGTTCTCCAACTTTTTGTTTCTGACTCAGGAATAACCTCATTCTTTGTTTCTGCTGATCGTCTAATTCCAACTCTAGTAGCCGCGACTCTAAAATTTCCAGTGATGCTTCCCTGTGATCAAAATACAAGGGGCAGCGATCGATGATAAAATCAAATCGCAAAAATTGCTTAGCAACAGTGCAAATTATAAAACAAACATCAAA
>JAQGCM010001948.1:0-12835 GCA_034699705.1 Hymenaphorura dentifera
GATAGGTTCTGTCTTTTGCCTTCAAACATTTCGCTTTTATACAGTTCCGATTTTAGTTGAATTTGACGTCCACTAATTCCAATCAAGTATTTCTCAAATTCTAACACCGCGCTATCACGTGATTTGATTAAGTGAAGCACTGGCCAATTCCAATGATTATTTCTTGGAACAACTACTTTTACCCTTGTTCCAAGTTTGCCACGCCATCCAATTTTGTTCAGTTCAATTACTCAGCAATTAGTACAGCAAAGGTACGTGTCTCGTATCTTTGGATTCTTCAAAAAAATGCCTTCAAAATTCTGGGAACGAACGAGTTTGAAAATATGACTAACAAAATAAACCCTATTTTTATGTTGCAATTAACTTAGTTTATCTCTACTGATAAACGTGATGCGCACAAATGCGTGTTTCTGTCAATTGCCACTCTTTCCTGTTCTTTGTCTCTGTTATCTTTCTATTGTTACATTTAAAAAAAATGTTTCAATTTTATTGCACCAATCAGTTGAAGCCAAAATTACAAGATCACACACATTACAATATCGCCAATCGGCAAACCGTCATAAAACACAGTAAAAGAGATTATTTCTTGGAATTGTTTTTTATTTTTTCCACGATTCAAGTGTGTCGCACCACCCAACTTTTCAGCTCACGTATCCGTTAATTAATAAAGGAACTGCGCATGCCACTTCTGTCATTACATTCTTCAAAAACGCATGCAAAATGCTGGCAGCGAAGCCAACCCGATCACATGATTGACATGAAAGTGTATAATTTTAGAGTACAAGTACCAGTATTAGACTGTTCTCTACTGATAAGCCTGTTTTGCATAAATTCAAATTTCTAGGAAGAGCCACTTGATGCCACTTAAACAAACTAAAATCCATACTTTGTGTAATTCAATTGGCGCGATAATTAATTACAGCCGCGCGTACACGGTCTGACGCGGGCTTCAAAGTTGTGCTATATAAAATGAAAATGTTGGGCTGGAATAGTTGGACAAACTACGTAAATCCTTTAGCTGACGACTTACTCCGACTCCCCGGACCTTATTTTGCACAAATACCATGTCATTTCAAATCTTCTTGCTCTCTATTTGCATAGCTGCGGCGTGCGCTCATTCCCTGCACCCGTTCAGTTCTAATTTTAATGACATTGTTTTAATTCCTGCCCTAGTTGCACGGTCAAATCCAATTTGGCCGTTTGGTCTTGTTAAGGGTATTAGGGAATGTGGTAAGAGACATTGCTACCATATGACAATGAATATTCTATAAAACAATAAATTTGATATTGGTTCAATTTTATGATTTTCATTAAATAAGGATCTGATGGAAAACTTGGGAGCGTTTACGTGACTGATTGTACTCGAGTTCCGTGCCATCTCATGCCTCACAGCAATTACGACATTGCAATTCAATTCACAGCAAGTAAGTCATTGGTACTACAGTAGAAGCCGCTTAATACGATACGCCTAATACGATATTTTCGTAATACGATAGGTTTTGAAGGTCCCGGCCGTAGTTCCATAAGAGTAGTGTTAAAATATTTCAGACTTTGGATGCTGGAATAGTCGAGAATTTCAAAGTTAAATTCTTATTCGGATTTAAAAAGCTCGTTCGGAATCAGCTTGGCAATTTCGACAATGGCAAATCTTTTGATCCAGCGCTGTGGGGCACTGCGGAGTGGAGAGTGGACAAATATGTAGACGCAATTTGAAATTGTTAACTAAATACTTTTCCACAGTAGAGAAACTAAATTATGTTTAAAAATTAATTTCATGACAAAAATCTTAAATTCGGCTAATAAGATAATTTATTAAGACGATGAGTTTTCAACGGTCCCCTCAGTATCGTATTAAGCGGCTTCTACTGTATTGTCAAAATGAAATGGGAACCGACTGCGGAGTGTTATTATAAGTTGTTTTGTTTTTCCTTTCTGCAGGTGTGACAAGTGACAGTTTGGCCCTGTATGTATTCATGGAGGACAACGCGAATGAGCCCATCATCAACATGCCAATTCTAGGTGAAATTCAGCAGGGCATACTGTACGAACTTAAATTCATTCTCCCGGTGTCCTCTGAATTTGCGGGCGTAAGTCCTTTTAACACAAACTGGCTTGGAGCAAATGTTAATCATGTATATGTACTTGTAGAGGGAGTTCGCCGTTTACATGATGGTCGTAGATGTACTTAATGAGAGAGCCGAAATATGTGCAATGGCTGACGTTACAGTTGGAACTGAGAAGCAAAATGCGTTGACTTCTAAATAGATCAGGACTCATCCGCTAAAAATTAAAGTGCGTAAAGTTAATTCAAAACGATCAATAAAAATTCATGACTTGTACAAAGCTATTGGCTCACAAAATGGTAGCGAGTATTGTTTTTGCTGCATGAATTCGCCAGAACAGAGTTGATCGGAATTTGATCCAACGGATCAATCATCCGCCCTCAAGTTCAAACTGGGAGGGACACGTGGAGGAGCTATTAGCACTCATTCTCTTCGGTTCAAGTAGGTCTTTGACCGTGCGATGCGACCTCAGGGATTTCAAGGAAGCAAAAATCCGCATCGGCAATAAGCCCACTGAACACGGATCTGAAACCTGTTTCTTCAGGTCGACCTCGGTTTGGCTTTTTGACTTGTGATGGTTGGGAGCGACCGTCATAGTGTTTACTGGGTATTTTAGACCGTTTTCAGTTGACCCTGAGATCTGCCTAGTCATTTCCTTAATTTGCATGGTCGAAACTCAGGAGCAGATAGGGGATGGGCGCATACGTGTTGTCTGTATTTCCGGGTGCTAATTTCGAATTGATAGCCGCGCTGCCCCGTGCATGATTTCTTATTCAACTGGTCCCTACAAGGGCTTCCTAAAATATTTACAGGGTAAAATTAACCAGAAGTTTACTTCCACGTAAGTAGTAACGATTTCCCATGTTGAGTCTCCGATGCAAGTGAACAATGACGATGAAAAACTTTTCCACCTTTCAATCGGAAAATAAAGGCCTGCTCATGTGTTCGCAATTCCTTCTCGAAGTTTGTCAAACTAGAGGCTGCCGTGTATATAGGTAGCTCGTTTTAGTTATTGGCAATTCAGTTGTAGGTGTGGGAAGGCATCTGCGAGACCAAATCTCCAGTTCTGCAGTAAGTTCAGTTGTGGCAGGGGTAGTGCCCATAGAACAATACTGCTTTGAAAATTATCACTATATCACTTTGACAATCACTGGTATTAGCGATTGTCCATCAAATGCTAAATGCTGTATGCACACACAATGCGTAAGAATATTAATGCAATGTTCAATAAAAAGTCAAATATGCAATTTATTATTATCAAATGCATTTGTGTTTTGTTTAGCTCAATTTCATCACCAAAACTGCAGTATTTCAATTTATCGGAATATTAGCGAATATGTTTTATACCTGCATTACATTTGATGAGAGCAAAATTTGCACTCTTCAACAGTTGGGTAAACATTGCAACGCAACAACCTGCAAATGACTCATTCATTTACACAGCTGCATGACAAGTTCATAGAACGAGAACCAAGTCCAAAATTCCAAACAACATCCAAACCCAAGAAATAATACATTTTATTATGCCAAATTGAAATTTTAAACTAAATGCAATCAATGAAACAAGTAAGTCTGGGTTACTCAATTTGAGAACTAAAGAGCGAATCATTTTACGCGTTACACGATTCCCTCTTTAATGCGTATATTGCGACGAGTTTGAAGAATGAGTCCTCGAGTTCTGCAATACAAGGATGTTTGACGAATTGTTCCAATTTCTTAACTCAAAAAGAGTCCCGGTATTGCCGGTCAAAAGTTACAAAAAATCATTAGCTCACAAAACAGACCTGCATAGGAATGAGCTCTTCAGTTTTTGAAAGAATTGCTTAGTCTGAATTTTATGAAGTAGTATTTGCATATTCTTAACCAAGACCTTAAATGATTAATTTCATACAGAGGGCAGTCTAATAATCCTTTCATGCTTAACTGACCAAAGGCTAAGGCTGAGAATTAGTCCTACACTTGTTATGAGTCAAAATTTAAACGTCATACGTTTCTTCAAATCCAGAAAAGCTTCGTAATTCAATTGTTCAATAGAATAGAATAGAATTGTATAGTTCAATTGTTGTTTTGATGGACAGGACGACTGCATAGCATGACACATCGTGCATGCAATAAAGAAGGCCAATCAATCAATCGAGTCGGGAGAGTCGGGTCTCGGGACAAACTAAAGACCAAGCCGGCCGAACGGTTTCGTTTCAAATATTACAAATTTAAGGATTTCTATTTTTATTTGCAGTATTCGGTCACATCAATTCATCTGCCATCGGCTAAACAATTACCACAAATCCCCAAATGCATTTGCAGAAGAAAAGCGAATTCCACCCTCCAAATCCAACAATCTAAACAATCAAATTCAGGAACAATTTCAAGAAGATATGTGCGTTTCCGGTCGACGTTTTTGTTTCCAAACTGTGGATGATCAGCTTCACTTTGAAGATGAGACGTCGACGGTTTTTTCCATTTCGTGGTTGTCCGTTAAATGATGTACTTATGGTAAGAGTATTAATGCAAGGGTCAATAAAAAGCCAAACACGCAAATTTATTATCGAATTCTTTTGTGTTTTGATTGGCTCCATTTCATCATCACTGCTGCAGTATTTCAATTTTTTGGAATATTCTGTGAATATTTTGTTATCTTATTGCATTTGATGAGGGCAAAGTATGATTGTATGGATGGACGACGCAGAAATACAAGTGTGCGAAAGTAGAGTCGCAGCCGCAGAAAATAAGAACTTGACCTCCGCATTCCCCAAGTTGTCATCTTAAGATGATTTCATGCTATCTCGTGTCCACACATTTCTGACAAATCTTGCTACAAGTACAGCCACCACAGCTTGGCTCTGACTTGAGCCGGAATGCAAAGTTTCTAAAATAAATATTTGCCATCTGGGTCAAAATTCACTAAAATGGGGCCGGAAGGGTGCTGCGCTGAGCGGATTCAAATGCTATGCAAATCTGACTTGGATTTATTTCCGAGTAGTGTGCTGTGCAGCATTCTTCTAAACTAAAGAATTAGAATAAGAAATAAACTTAAGATGTAATACATTGAGCATAATACGGCGGAGAGTTTGTCGTTCTAGGAGTTTCTCAATTTTCACCCTGTTGACTTCTTATGAAGAAATTAACTAGCAAAATAAAAATACGCACTCGACTCGACTCACTTATGTAAATTCCTAAACCCAAGTCCAATTTCTATACATCTTGTCACGACTCTCAGTACGGCAAGCAAAATTCAAACCCAATAGAAAACTATTTTATGATGCTTTCGCACTGCACAGGCCGGGTCAGGCGGGCCTTGAGTTCTACTCCGTCGTACGGTACGGATATTTTGGCTAAGCAAATCTACCAGCCCGAATCCTAAATATATTTGCTTGCCTTGCAAAACCATGCAACTCTTTTGAAAGTCATGAAAACAGGCATGCAGGGCAGGGAGGGAATGGAATAATGCACTGAATTTTCTCTTTAGTTTTTCAATGAATTCCATCATCTTAAGCTTATTAAAACCAAAATTTGTACCCAAGGACTTAAATGATTCATCTCGGAGAGTAGTTGCATGGTCAAGTAAACCTCTCCTCGTATGCAATGCAATGCAATGGGCAATGGTTGGCTTGGTACGAAAAGAAATGTGGAGATCATTCGTTCTGAAAGTTCAGAAAAAATACCATTCATAATTCAACTGTTGGCGTTTTGCAGAAGTTTTGTACTATGAGTAATTATCGTCAAACGCAATTTCACTGTAAGGTGAGTGAAACCGGTGACTTGTGGTGTAAATTGCAGCTGGTGGCGTGACTCTGGCATCCAATGATTGTTAACCACGTTTTCACCGAATACGAAATACAGCATATAAAATAATGCCACGTACGTCGTCGTCGTCCTCTTCCACGTCACTCGATGCAGAGCAGGAATCTCAAAGTCCGATCACAAAATTTACAAGGGAACTCCGCAAACTGAAACTTTGCCCTGAATGTAAACAAACTTCAACCAAAATGGCAGATGGGTGGTATACTAAATGAATATCTAACAAGCTGCATGCATGTACCGTCGTGAATTCCACGGGCTGCTCGCGGGCATTTAAATTGCCGACCCATACATACTTGCTGACAACAATTAATTGAGCCAAACCACTCGAGGTGCAGGGTATCGTATTGGAATTAGAATTGGAATCGAAATTGATAAATCGGAATAAAAAGAAATTGGGTGTTGAATTCCTGGTATTCGGAATTCGAATTCAAAAATAGCCGGAATTGGAACTATAAATTTAGAATTCTAATTCCAGTCCCAATCTCTTAATCCTCCGGAAGTACAAACTCTGTGAGACAAATTCCTCCACAAATACAAGGAAAATACGAGAAAAACGCCAAATGTTGTTTGAGACTCGACCAATTTTGGATAAATCGAACAGAAGTGAAGAAATCCAGCCGAGTTTTTAGAAATTTAGTGCATTTTTTAAAAATTTGTAAATTTTTTGTTGAAAAATAATAAACAGGAACAGGAATTTGTTAAAAACAGGAATACTAAATAGAGATAATCGGAATCGAGATTCGAAATCGGAATTTGCATATAATCCTAATTTGAATTCGAATTTGAAATCAAGAAATCAGAAAATAATCGGAATCGAAATCCATATATCTACATGATCTTCTAAGAGATTTCTAATTAATAATAATTAGAATCAGAATCGGAAAAAAAATCCGATTCGATACCCTGCCCTGCTGAGATGTTTCCCTTGTCACCTCTGCCCAACTCCGCTCATTTTGCTATAAAACCCGAAGTAGTTGCTCCTTGCACTCTTCAGTCCTTGTCGAGTACGGAGCCAGCCCTGGCTCAAATGGAAATCAAGACCTCCATTTCTAGCTGCTCTGGTGCTGAGTTTCAATTCTTCCGTCTCAACTCGGACTCATCTTCAAAGTTGCAGTCCCATTTCCTCCCTTCTTTGCCGGTAAGTTTTACGAACTGAATTTGGGAATAATGTCTGGAACAGAAGGCTAATCAATTGAGATTGAGATCAGAGTACTAACTAAAAACCAACTCAAGCATGCATGATCGCACAAGCTTGCCGCACAGTTTCAAATTAAAAATGTTTTCATTTTATTTTGCAGTCATTCGGTGTCGACCACTCATTTGGCCTCTGCTAAGGAATTGCGAAGAATCCGCCGATCAAAACCACAGCGGAACAACTGCATTCCTGCTTCTAAATCCAGCAATGTCGACAATCGAATTCGTGCCCAGTTCCAGGACATTCCGGAAAACTGGGATTTCCTTGCGAATATTATCCACATCATCGCTTAGTAGTTCGATTATTGGCCGACTTCGGCTTCGGCCAGTATATAAGTTGGATATTTCTGGGTATGAATAATATCGTCCGGGAGTCGAATCACCATGGCTACTCGATTCTTTACTATGTATCTCTTTGACAATCCCTTAGTAACAGGGGTTGTCCTACAAATCATGTAACGAGGATAGTGCAGTGAACTAAAGTTTTGAATGTTCAATAAAAAGCCACCGCATGCAAAATTTATCGAATTTCCAGGTTTGCTTGTATGTATCTTTATTAGCACCTTGCCTTGGAAGCATTATGAAAATATCAAATCTGCTTTCATTTAAAAAGGTACAAAAATAGAACACTTGATCTTGCATGACTTGGCCGGCCGGGGAGGCCAGAGATCATTCATAAATTGGTCAAGTTACGATTACGAACCATGCGAAAATGAATTTGACAAGCCAAGCAAGCTAATATTTTGATTTTCGCCATGCGTACTTTTGAAACAAAATAAGCATGAATGCATGCATGCCTGGCAAATAAGAATTTTTGGTCGCTTCGTCAATTGCAGGGAGCGAATTGTGTGAAATTTTATGCACAAAATCATGAATCAAAAATCATAACTTGATAAGCATCTCAGGAAAGAATATTAATTCAAATTATAGCATAGAAAATTGCACAGTATGCAATTGATTCTAGTATGATTTGGTCAGTCAATTTTCCAAATCTTCTTCAAAATTTTTAAAAAAATTGCACAAAAGTCAATCAAACCAAACAACACGTGAACATTCAATTTCAAATTTTAATTTTAATACTTTCATCTATGGATGGATCTGTCTGTCTGTAATAGCTCTAATTAATAAATTTTATTTAGCACAGCGCTTAGCACTTAGCAGAGGCACAACCAAACATTAATATTCATTTTTTGTCCAAATATCTAATAAGTAACTAATTAAATTAGCTAATAAACTAATCAATTAATTGGCAATTTGGTAATATAGTCAATCATCAAGACTTACGTCACAAATTTATCTCACCGGGAGAGTTCAGAGTTGGTCGCTGCGGTGTCACAGCACAGACGACACGACAAACACCTTAAATATTTTTTGGTCATAAATATTTCCAGTTTTTTTTACTAAACTAATTCATGTAATCGTAATTAGTTTAATTGAAGGACAAAACAAAGAACAATAAGTAAGAAATTGGAACAATCAAGTACATTGTACGTGTGCTTCTTTTGCACGTCACGCTTTTGAAGAGCTAGAAGCTAGTGGAAATCAGTCAAAAAAAATTCAAAGAGTATCGAATCCCGAGAATAAGTATGGCAAAATAAAGGGACTTAATTAACTGGCAATTAAAGTTTTTTGGTAAATGGTAATCATCGTACAGCAAAAATGTCATGTTTCTTCGTGATGCGAAATGTGACCGTGTTCTGAGGCTTCAGTATCGGAATTCGGATTTGGAAAATATTTCGCAAATGCAAAACATTCTGACATTCTAGCTCCGAATTCGGATCGAGAACGATACCGGCACCACAGACCAGCAGACCAGTCGCGATCGCGATTCGCGAGAGCCCAGCCAAATCTCAAGCAAAAACTTGAGAATATTTGGCAAGCCGGGTACTATTTTCCACTAATTGCATTGCATTTTTCTCTCATACAAAATCAAGCCCGAGACGGGAGAAAGTCATCAAAAAAATTGGCACAAAATTCGGGAAAAATTAGTTTTTCGATAATTAGTTCGTAGTTCGTATTGCCTAACTATTTGCGAGCATTCATGGACTGAATTCTGGTTGGGACTGGCGGTGGGGGCGGAGCATTCATTGGTTTCCCGCTCTGAAAATGATTCCCGTTCAAGTTTCCATTCGTGAGGCGGACACCGTTGCCGTTCACATTCGTTGAATTTCGATTGTTGGACGAGTCATTGTTGTAGTAGGAATTGGTATTGTTGGAATTGGTATTAGTATTGGTATTTAGTCTCGTTTGCACGGCAGGTGGCGGTGATTGTTGTGCAGCTCCTGGCCAAGTCAAAATCAGCCGACTTGGCCCATCCTTGGCAAACATTGGCACGGAGTTGGCCGACGGGTCATCGTATTTTAGTCGGATTGAGGTGGACTTTTTGCCTAATTTGCACTCCACGTTGGGCGTAATATTCACTGGTATCATAACTCCGGTCACTCTGCCAAAAAAATATTCAGAGTCGGGTCGTTATTGCAATGCAACGGTAAAATTGGTAATTTTTGATAATTTCTAGCCAATTGACAAATTTCTTACCTCAAACATTGCGTGACAACAATGGTCACAAATTCCCCGATCAAATCCGGCGTTTGGCCATTCGGTGCTGACAGTATCCAAGTGCTAACACCCTGAATCGACCCACAATGCAGTGCCATGACCATGTCTCGATTGCTCTCCAAATGCAAGACGACGAGCTGATCATTTCCATTTGTGATCGTAATTCCCCTCACAGCCGTAAGAGGGACCCCTGCCTTCATGGACTTGAACGACCCTTTGGGCCCGTCCAACTTAAAAATGCCCGTCTCCGTGACTAGAATTGATCTCTCAGCATATTTCCCAGCCCCACCGGGCGTGGCTTTCAAAATCCGGGACGAAAATAAAACTTGGCGAAACTTGGTTTTTTGTTGAATTTTCTCAACGCTTTGTTGATAGTCACGTGCTTGATTGAGACCTTCTTGAAGAAGGTAGTCTCCCTTCCAGTCACGATTTAGGCCCCAGGCTGGTCTTCTTTGCTTCATGATTTCGGTAGAGCAGATGACCTTGAGGCGAAGTTGGGGCCAGTCGTGCTCGGGAACGCGGCGAAGGATTTGAAGGGCCCACCAGCGCCCGTAGGCGGCCTTGATGAGGCCGACTTGTCGTTTCAGCGGACCTTCGAAAAAACAGTAAGCAAAAAAAAAACGTTAGACTGGACTTTAGACTGTGCTAGAAAAAAATTGAGGATCGTTTGATGTTTTTTTTTGCAAATACCTGGAGCCTTGGGCCACCTCACGTTCAACCCACAACTGGGCACCGGGACCGATGCCCGGTTGTTCCGACTCGTCCGATTCGACTTTGTCGTTTGTGGAAATCCCAAAACCTGCTGGACTTGGCCCACGTAGGACCTCAATTTATACTTGCGATAAGCACCCATGATCCTATGAACGGCCCTCAGCCTCTTGAACAGCTCCCGGGCCAAGTACCCACGCCACATTTTTTGTAAAAACGTGACAATGCTTGGAATCATGCCCGTCCGATTTTTCTCCAGTTGAAAAAGTGATTGCGGAGTACGAATAAAAACCTTTGTTTTCCCGTAAGACACGTCGTTCGCCAAATGTTGGTCCTGCAGAATCACGACCGTGGCATCTTTCATTGAATTTTTTCTCGGATTTGGCCAAGTTCTGCGGGACAACATTTTGTATCTTTGCACGAATCGCTCGTAGGTCGTCCGATGTGCGAATCCGGCCCGACGCACGCGCACATTTTCCAAAAGTCCGAGGTAGGCGACTTGGTGTTCGACGAGCTCCTTGTCAAAAAGTGTGGGGGACTTGATACTATTTGGTTTGACGCAACGAATGTAGTAGGGCTCTTTGGTTTTGAGGGTTTCGATGAGAGAAATGATCGAGTTTTTGAAAATGGTGCCGGCAGTTTGAGGCCTTTTCGTCGTTTTGGTAATGTCCTGGGCCCCATCTTCCCACATTGCGGAGATGAACTGGTTTTGTGAATGGTAGAGGATGCGTTTGAGGTCTTGGAAAAGGGTGTCTTTGTTTTTGTCGAGGAATGAGTTGATGTTGTAGGTCACGTCGCCGGCGTAGTGTCTGGAAATCAAAACGAATCAAAAATTGATTATTAATGTGCCAAAATTGGCCTACAATTTGGCGAAAACACAACGAAGATGGTCTTGACAAGTGCGAAAGTTGACGAAAAATTATTAAAATTGGCGCTAATCGCTAATTGACAAAACTTGTAAACAAAAATTACAAAAATTGTTAACAGCTGACAAGAAATATCGAAAGTTGTTGAAAATTGTCAACAGTAAAGAAAAATTGGCCAATATTGCCGAAAAGTCGGGAATTATCCAACAATCTCAGAAAATTGGCCAACATTGCCAAAAAAACAAGAGTCGGAAATTGTGCCACAATTGCACAAAATGGCAAAAATTTACAAAGAAATGACAGACATTGTTCAAAACCGACGCTAAACGCCAAAAGCTTTTAAAACAGTCAACCGTTACAAAGAATTTGCCAATATTGTCGAAAATCGGTTCAGAAAACAGCCCGAAAAAGGCTGAAATCTGCAACTGGCAAATTATTGGCCCAACATTCAATATTGCCAAAATTTGTGCAATTAAATTTACGTACTTGATGCGGAAATCTTGGGCATGAATCAATTGCTTATCCATTGCATTCAATTGTCGACTCGTGTAGTGCTCATGCGTCTTCAAGTTTCGATCCATGGCCTCCAAAATCGTTTGATCCGTAATGGTTCCGACTGCAAGACAAGCTTCGTCCATAATCGAAATGATGCCTTTGTGCGGTAATTCGATCAAGTCGCAAATAATTTGATTGTTGAAATAGTCAATGTGTGTCCACTCGATCCCTTCTCGTCTGTATTCTTCTTGCTCTTGTTTTAGGACAAGTTCTGCACAAAAACACAAACAAACAAATTGACAAAATTTCATTTTTGGTTCAAAATACTACTCAAAATTTGATCAATAAAACGGTAAAACGGTATATAATTTTACCAATGAAGAGTTGCTGAAGTCGCTCATTGCAATAGTTGATGCAAAATTGTTCAAAACTATTTGTGCTCAAAATTTCAAATCCGTAAATGTCCAGCACTCCAATGACCGTCGATTTGTAGCCGTCGTGTCCTGCGCCGCCATCGTCCGACTTAATTGCTTGATTAATCCGACTAATTAGCCAATTAAATAATCGAATATAAATTGCTTTGGCGAGTGCATCTCTTGCATAAACCGACTGCTCTGTCGTCAAATTTTTCTTGACCACTTGACCCCCTGCAGCAATCGACCTTTCGACGAGTACTTTTGACACGTTTTCAATCTGCAGGAGTTTTGAAATTGAGTCGATTGATGATTTTGATGATGGCGACACTTTTGTGCCAAGATCGCCGTCGGCGAGGAGTGAAATGTTGCCAAGATGAAGGATCGAGGCGATAATGTCCCAAATTGTTTTGGTTTCGGCGGAAGAGAAGCCCAAGACTTTGAAGGCTGCGGAAACTGTTTGATAGTCAGATTTGTCGTTGATTCCGTCCGCACGAATCATTCCACTTTGCTTGGTGTAAAAGTAAGAGTCTGGGGATTTTGTGAGGTCACGACTCCGCAGGTCACCGTCGGCTCCGCCGGTTAAGAGCTGAAAAGTAGAAAAGTACAAGATATACAAGATTGCTCAAAATTTTCTGTGCAGGGCCTAATTGTACAAGGTGGTCCAAAAGTACGTAACTTCGTATAGTGCTAAGCATGTAAGAAATAGTCAGTTACTTTTGGACCACCCTACCTG
>JAQGCM010001949.1:0-12833 GCA_034699705.1 Hymenaphorura dentifera
ATGGGATGATGGGGTCACTTTCTCACAAATTCCTAATTTGGGATCCACTTATACTGTCATCTCTTGTACCGACCGTAGAGTGGACTGTGCTGGTATTGTACATGGCTCATTGCTCATTGCAGTGCACTGCATTGGTTCCACCCCCCATTAGGGGTAATGATGGCACGGCAAGGCAGGCAGGACAGACCCAAGGATGGTCAGATTTGATTGCATGACTCACTTCCTATTCCTTTACAATAATAGTCGAGATCCATATGTGAGCTGTGGAAAAAATTCTGTTTCTGTTGAACCTGGATGCAATTTAGGCTGCAGCGCAGCAGCCAAAAGGATTTATGAAATGGAATGGAATGGAGATTTAGATTTGGTCGTGGCTCTGCATACAGTTTGGTGGTACGAAGAAGTAAGTAAGACACGTAGAGTGTTTACCCACTTGACTTTTGACTAGGCAGACTTTGATGCTAAGAGGACTATCTCGAGTCGTAGTCGTAAGTATGTCGAAGTAGACCCATGCTGTACATACGCACCTTTTTGGGGATTTGGAAATGAAAGTATGCCAAATGCGATGCGATGGCATATGGCATATTCATAAACCCTTTTATTTGTATGACATCGTAGCAATCACAGGAGTTACAGAGTGATTTGCGAATCGAATATGCGAATTGCGAATATGACTGACTGTCTCCGTTTTTTGCAAAGGTTAAAAGCATGTCAAAGGCAAAGCCAATGCCTGGTTTAGGGATCTTCGAAAGATCGAAATTCTCATACTGTATTCGATCGAAATACACCAGTTTGTCAAAACTTGACAAGAAGAATGTGACAACTTCTGAAGCTCCGAGGCTCGGGAGCGATCGTGACTTTTTGATTGAGTAGGTAGGCGTTTTGACTTTGGCGAAATTCTAGGAAGAAAATGTACATAAGCATGCATGTAATGGCAGGCGGGATCGGTAAATGTCATTCCGTTGAATTTGGGTCACATTGAGTTCGACTTTACTTGTCTGAGCAAAAAGTTAAGAGTGATTCCTGGAAATTATAGGCGTTCTGTGCTCTGTTCTGTCGGCTAAACGTTTCGTTTGAGGGATATGTATTATTTATAAAATGCAAACAAAAGCTGTGTACTCTGTGAACTAGCAAAGGAAAGATTCCAGTTCGAGTCCAAAATTTTATTTACCAAAGAATCGGATAAGGGACTACAAGACAACACGACTACGACAAATAAGGGCACCCTTATGAGTTATTAGAAGTTTGAGCTCCTAGCTTATCTCTGGAGTTTAAAGTTTACAAAGTTAACTTGGCTGGGTTTGGATTCCAGAATTGGGTTGTTGGCGTGTTGGACACTATTTTGGTTTTGAATTTCTTTCTAGACCACAATTTCCAATGCGTTCAGCTCAGCCACAATAAATTAAGACGTTTATTGCCTAAAACCTTTCCTTAGCAGTGTAAATCAAGTAAATCCAAGTTTTCTGAGCTAGCAGGGAAACACTTGCACGCGGATTAGGTCCAACTTAAGCGTGACGGCGTTGGTTGGGTTGGTGTCGTGAGACATAAATAATTTAAGAAAGAAAGCTCAAGATTAACACATTTTGGCTGGCTGGCTTAAGTTTTAGTCCAAGTCCAAGGAGATGACCTTTCCGACCTCCTCGAGTTGGAGTTAATTTAGATTAAGATTAAAGTTGAGCTAGTAGCTGCTGAAGCTGAGCAAAGAAAGCACGAAAAAACTATTCCACTCACTAAAATGACTGACTGACATTGACTCTGACTCTGACTCTGGCACTGACTCTGTCTTGTCTGACCCTGACATTTTAACTGGGTCTTTGAGCTACTTTGTCATAATCAAGTCGCCTTGAGTTCAATGTTTACTAACGAGTTATTTTAATTAATTTTTTTATTGAGATTTGTATCGGATTATCTCTCAGATTCTTATCAAATTTTCCTTACAATTTCAGCATCTAGTCACTCCAGTCATTTGTCGATTTGTCATGTCACATGATACTTGTTGTGCTTCTGTTTTGACTTTTGTTCTCATTTGCAAATTATACCGAAAGTTTCGAAACCGAGACATTTGATACTTTCCAGCGGCAGCAGCAGGGCAAGTCGCCTAGGCTCGGCGCAGCATTTCGAAAAAATGTTAGGTTTGGAGAAAGTCGAGTCGATTCGCGATCGATTTCGTAATTGAAAGATTTGACAAATGCGATCATATACGTAGTAAGAATGTAATTGACTTGGTGAAAGCTAGCAAATACATTGTGTGTAATTAACCTAATTTTCATTAGGTCAAATTTGCATAAATTTCGCTTGAAAAGCTGGAAGGTTGGGACCCTGCCTTGCATAGTTTTCTCCCTAGCTATAAAGCCTAAGCTGTGGCTGTGGCTGACATGATCGATTCTTTTGCTGGGTCTGGGTGGTTCTGCCATCTCATCTGTCAACTTCCGACCTGATGTCTGACATATTTTTCCTTGAATTTTTTATAAACAGCTTTGCCTACTTTCTGTAGGTGTTTTTTTTGCGTTCCATCTTGCCAAGGCAGCAGAATAGTCACTATATGTATGTAGATGTAAACCTTTGCCTAGCTAATAGCTAGAGCGTGGAAAAGGTCAGTTTTTCGGTCAGTTCACTACCCGGCAGGCTCGGCACCCGGAAAGAGGGAAAAATAGTCTTTAGCTCGCCGCCGTGTTCGTGTCCGTGTCGGTTAGTTAAGTACATAGTACTGCTCGACTTCGACATTCGACTCTATGTATTTATTCATAAATTATTCACAGGCAAAAAGGTCGGCAGTAGTGAGTGGTGAGTCAGTCAGTCCGTCGAGTTTGAGTTGGGCTGCGTTAGCGTTGCGTTGCGTGATTGAAACAAGTGTTATTACTATTAGCGATATTGTGAGACAGGCTGACTATTTGCCAGTCTGTCGAGCCAGTCATCATCGTTTCCTAAATGCCCAACTCGAACTCGACTTACTGATGAAAAATGAATGAATGTATGAAAATGAAAGCAGAAAGATTGCTTTGGGCTTTGGGCTTAGGGCTTTTTTGTTTTGAAAGAGTTCAAACAAATTAGGAGTATGGATTTTACGTTCGTAGTGACTTGCCTGAGCTATTCCTGTCATGTCAAAGTTTTAGCCGGCCAACTACCTTACCTAGTCATCCACAGCATAGCCAGCCGGCAGCCCGGCTCAAAATTCGGTCGGTTCGGTGGTGTGATTGTCTTGTTTGTGTTTTGGTTACGTAAGTTACGTTACGAATACAATACAATACAAATCGCGAGTTTGCGTGGGGGTTCCTTTTCTATGTATTTATGACTATGATTTGCTCACAATTCCTTTGAAGGAAATTTCTGATCCAAACTGTACACGTATCACACACGTACGTGTTGACATGAAATACACGATTGCCGATAGTTTTGCAATGGAGGCTAAAATTACCAAAAGCTAATAATGTGGACATGGACAGTGCTAATGGAGAAAGGAATAGGAATGGAATGACCCATCTATAATTCATACGGCTTTGGTCTAGAAAATTGTGGTGGGAATGTCCTTTAGTTTATTTAGTCAAGCCATTCTAAGTTTAACTCCTTGTTTCCTTCCTTGAGTTTTAAATAAAAGTTTGTGGACAAGAGCGACAGGGGATTGAACTTTTGGCATTTGGCAATGCAATGCAATGTAATGAAATGGCGAAAATTGTAGCTTTGGTTTTGGCGTTGGCGATTCCTGGCCCGGCCTGTCCTTCAAGTCCAATTGGCAATTGGAAGCACTTATTGGCCTCACACTCACTCACTTGAGTCGTGTTTGTTTTGCTCTTCAATTTTTAAATTGACGTAGACGTGGCACGCCTATTATGCAATGCAGTGCCATGGTAAAATTTTATTTTGTAGATGAGATGAGGATGAGATCAGATGTGGAAAGTCTGGAAAGTGCGATTACGATTACGACTACGATTTGGTATGTCCGGCCGCCGCAGCTGAGCTGAGCTTGGCTCGTCCCTTATGCTTATGCTCTGATATTAATTCGAGCATTGAACTGAATTTGAATTGGATATGAATATTAAAATATTTGAGCTGATCGTGAGCTACGTATGCTCAAGTTGGGCTTCGGGAAGGAAAGGATGTAATGGAAAATGTAAATGTAAGGCCAAATAAATATTAATCGTTACGCTCTGGCTCTGCTCTGCACATATTGCGTTGGTGTACGTGCAATTTTTTTAGTCCAAGTCCAGGACCAGGACATTTTCCTTTCACTCGATTCATTGTCCAGACTGAAGAATGCAGAGTGAGGATTAAGTATTTTTAATGGGCGTTGAGTGGATTAGACTTATTTTAAAGATCATCCATTCATTTTCATTTTTTTTTACTTTTACTTTTGCCATTCAAAATTGAAGCTGATAAATAAATGGAGGGAGTGTGTTGTGTGGTCTTCTCCGTCTTTCCCGTTCGTTCCCCACTTTATGCTTCAGTTTATTTAGCGTAAATTGTTCGTAATTCGAATGGATCTGGCCAAATACCAATTGTCTGGATCGGAAGCACTACTACAAGGAGTTGTCTTGAAGATAAAAGCAACGCTGCTAAATTTTGTGTGGGCCGTAAGATTATTTAGAGTACAGATCAGCTGATCAGCAAAGTACTGCAAGAATGATTTATTCTTAGGAATTTGAAATGTTTGTCTCTATAAGTTAGACTTTTAGTTTCAATTTAGAACAGTGATGGCAGAATTCTAAACCCTAAAATTTCGTCGGTTCCATCCAGATCCAGATCCAACATTGAAAGTATCGCTCTGTGTGTTCTGGTTCCAATAGCTTAATGGAATGACTAGAGAAGGCTTTGACTGACTTTGCAAAGTAGAGTACTTAAGAAGATGAGTTTGACTTTGTTCTGAGCTGAGTGAGATTGAGATGAAGGACTTAGACTTGCTGTGAATGTACAACTTTGACTAAATGGTTCATTTTCTTTCACGTGGACCCTTTGGAAACCTTTTAGAAGAAATTAGTAGTTAAAGTTTGGCTCTTGGTTAAGGTTGAGGTCGGTTGAGTTGAGGTAGCTTCTGGCAGCAGCAGCACTTTAGATGTTTTTGGCTGATGATAGCAGCAGCAGCTAGTTTCTCAGTTTCTCTCAAACCCTGAAACCCTGCTCTGCTTAACTTTTTTGAAAATGAGTCAAATCTGTCTCTGTCTAATCTAAATGTGAGAAGACATTAAAGATAAAATTGACGGCAAGGCAATTCCAAGGCAATGGCAAGGCGCGGAGTGGAAAGGGGAAAGTAGGTTGGGAATGAGAAGGACGGACGGGGACTGATGGTGGAATGGAATTCGGAGTATGTGGGTAGTCCAATACATGCATGTAATGTTTGGGAATTGGGAAAAGTAGAACTCGAAAAGTTCTCTCAAACTTCAAAATGGGTCCAGATCCAGAGCACCAGATGTGAATTCGGATGCTGGGATGAGATGCTGCGGCTGGTCTTCTTCTAGATGCTAGAAGGTCTGGAAGAAGCTGCACTGCACGGACATGGCACGAGTTGATTTTTGCTTTGCAGCTTACTTCGCTTCGGGTCGGAATGGAATGGATTTCACAAACTACCCGGGTGATCCGACCGACTGAACTGAATGCTTGTCTACTACATGAAGTTTGTTCCAAAGTTTTCAAATGCATGCATGCAAGCAATTCATGGTTCAACTCTAGTAAGTCTAGTACGTCGGGTTTATCTGAGATCCTATTTCTGCTGTTGACGTGGAATGAGATGGAGTTGAGTACATCAGGCAGGGAAGTAAAAATGGACCTGTTCCTGCTGCTGTTGATTTTGTTTGAGTTTTGAATGCTGAGCAGGAAGGCTAGGCAAGTCGAAGTCTTGGTCCTGGTTTTCCTCAAAGAAAAAAAAACTTGGAGGACTCAAAGAATGGATTTGGAGAGTTTTCGGGCTTTTTTCGGAGATTTTGTTTGGTCTTGGTTTTGAGATAGATAGCCAGCCTGGCATGCGGATTCTATTAAAGAATCGTCTTGACTATTGGCTTGGTCTTGGTCTTGGTCCTGGTCTTGTGCTCAGATCAGATCACGTAGAGTAAAGTTGAGATGAAATGTGACGGAGTTTGAGGCTGATGGCTTATAACTTCCTCTGACATTTTGAGATCTGGTGTTGTGGCATTGCATCGGCATTGCATCCCATGTTTATAGTTTTCCCAAACCAGCTCCAGCCAGCCAAGATGAGATGAGAGGAAATGAATGAAATTTAGGAAAATAGATTAGGAAGGAAGGAAGTGTTTTTAGAAATGAAACGAGTTAGAAGTTTCTTGGTTTTGGCTTCCTTGACGTGGGCTGCTCTGCAATGCTGGATGCCTTTGTATTAAGTGGGGAGGGAATTCGGTTTCAGCAAGTCAGCAGCGTCTAGATTCTACGTTGTTGTATTGCATTTGTTGTTGGGCTTGTGGATGTGGGTGGCAAAAAGGTCAAAAGTCAAAGTTGGTTTGCCACTGCCCATTTCTAGTTCTGGTGGTACTGTTTTGCGGCTGCGGTTGGTTAACGAGATCAGTGTCTGTCGACTGACTCATAAGACAAGATTTTGAGCAAGATCTTCGAGAATATGACGAGGAATCTGACTGACCGGCTGGGCTTTGGTGGAATTTATATTTCAACTGTGGCTTCTTAGCTTTTTTCGTTGGGTAAATTTGCAAGTTTGGATTCGATTTCAAGCATTTTTTGTCGTTTCATTTGGTACTGGTCCAACCTGTGCAGTCTGCACCGCAAAATCATACAATGTCGACAGCGAAGTCGAGTTCTCTAAGCTTTCACTTTCCCCCAATTAGTCGGATCGGAAGTAGTCAATTTCCGGTTTAAGCATATACAAACTGTAAGATCTTTATCGATTCCTTCGCCAGGCCAAAATGACAGAATCTCTTGATGAAGTTATCTCTTCACTTTCGAAAGAATTGGAAATCCATGTACTCCCGGTTTCCATTTCCATTAGTAGGTTAATGTTGTTTGACATCTTGCTTCCTTTCCTGTTCTGTCCTGTCCTGACAACATTAGTAGAGTGCCGTAGGAGCTAGGCGCAGCAGCAGGTTGCGAAAATAAATTATGGCCTTAATCGAATTTAATAGAGCATGTGCTGGGCAAATTGTATACGGCACCGATGATACAGTCAAGCAAAGAATAGGACAGCACAGCACAGTTTCGCCATCGCCTTTGCTTTGCTTTCCTACATAGTCTAAATTGATGTCAGAATAACACCCGCCAGGTTCATTATAATGTACGTACATCCCGGACCCGGGTTGCATTGCAAGCCTGCATGCATTTGAAAACCGATGTTATGTCCCGACAGTCCCGAGTGAGGGACTTTACCTATTTTTAGTTATTCTATTCTAACCAAATTGCATTGCAATGCAGCTGCAAGGCACTGAACAAAATGTTACGCTTTCCGCTCCTCGCTGCTGCCACTGCTGCTGACAAATGGGGAATTTTGAGTTGGACGGAAGTGTCTGAGCGCAGCATAGCGTCCGCGTCCGCGACAGTCTCGACTGACTCGACTCGACTCTCACTATGCGTACTATTTCTTTGGAGGTTGAAGGACCGGGTAGAATAAAGTTCTACCCGGTTAAGCAACGCTACGCTAGGTAGGTAGGTCTAGAGTCAGGCTAGACACATAAACATTGTACATGCATGAGGAAGGCGGGTAACTCTAGATTCTCTGCGTTGTAGAGGCAGAGTTGAACAAAGTATAACTAAGTATAGGAAAGCACGAGCGCCAAATGTGTGCCATACTGTGTCTGCTGCTCTCGTTTGCTTTGGCAAAGGCATGGAGAAACCTAAATATCGACCAAAAGTAGGAACTCGAAAGGAAAGGCAAGGAGAAGGTCGATATTTTCACTGAATTCGGGAATTCCGACAATGATGGCTAGCAGTAGTAGCAGCTAATGCTTCTCAGATACCAGGGCAAGCAGACATACGAGACGAGGACTACTACTAGGCTACTATTTCTACTACTACTATTTCTGCTCTACTCCTCGGCGGTGCTTTCTCTGTCTGCCAGCGCGTGCTGCTGCCGTGCCTTGCCATTCAGAGTGAAATTCCGAAAGACTCCCGGGTTTTTTCTGCAATGGCAATGTTTTCTCCTCGGATTGCTTTCTTTCTTTTTCTCTTCGCTTTCAATTTGGACAAGGTGAATGCATCAGAGCTATTTTTGTCACTAACTTAAATGCCATTATTTGCGTCATTAAAATTGCCTAACATCCATTCATGGCCTTAGTAGCGCCAGGTGTTTGCAAAAATTTGAAGAGCAAATGTCAGAAAGTCCGTCAAGTTACGAAATCCATCCGTCCGTCAGGACTTCTAGGACCCATTGTAATAAATGACCCACCATTATTGGCTTATGCTGATGCATGTCTAATGCCTAATCCAGAAAAGAAGTAGTTCGGATTTGGGATTCTATGTCGAGTGTCGGTGAGGGCCTGACTTAGACTCGAAATAATTTTATTTGGTATGATCTTAACGTTCGAGTTAAAAAGGCTTCTGATGTTTCTTTCGGATTTTTTTCTCTCTCTTGATCTTTTGGGTAGTGAGATTATGGTTCGGTATGACTCGCCGTCTTGAATTCTAAAAGGAATTGTTAAAGCTGACTTGACTTGACTTTGCTGGGCTTGACAGTCTTGAAGCATTTAAAGCAAAGCAAGTCTGGTCCGCGTCCGCGTCGCGATTATCGGTCAAAGTCTAGCAGCTTGAATTTGGAAATGTGAAGTTGAAGTGGGCGTGTGAATTGAAAACTTGTTTTTATCTTGGAGTTCAACGCTTATTTGATGTTGTTGTGGTCTGGTCCTCTGCAACTGCAAATTGCAAAACCCAAGATCAAAAATCGGTCCAATCCGGTCTGGTCCATCTTGTTTGCCAACTTAAGACCAACGCTGCCAATGTTTTCTATGATAAAGGATTTCTTGTTTTTTCTAACCCGACCCGAACCCGAACCCGAATGTTACAAAAATGTGATGAAGGGCAGTGCAGTGCGCAGTGCAGTGCGGTGGGAAGGAAAGAACTTATTTTTCTTTCAGACTCTAAAGAAATGGGCACGAGTCGAGTCTAACTAATACGACTGCTTTCACTTTCACTTTGGGGTTTTGGACACATCGGTCTCCCTTTTGGAGTTGGACTGGACTTTAGAGTGAGTACTTGAGTTCTCGCTGGAGTTGAGAGTCGTTTGCACTGCACAACAGCAGTTGAGTTTTTTCCCCTATTTTTATTGCCTTTGCACTGCACTGCAAGTGGACTTGAAGTTGAAAGACTGGACTGGACTAGACTAGACTGGGTTTTGTGGGATTGCTGGCAACATTTTCGGTGTTTTCGGGTTTTTCGGAGTATTTTTTTTTTGGCGAGAGACTTCATTGAATCGCATCATCACATTCATTCGCATGACTGCTACATTGTAGAGCAGCTTCTGTTTTTCTCTTTTGTTTGTGCCGTATATTTATAGACTAACACTAGGCACAAATGTAGTGCCTGTCTGCCCTACCTTGTACACTCACTGTTGACAAGAGAGAAAACACGGCACGCCATATGTACGTACGTACTGGGGATTACCTTTCGGTTATTTGGTTCCGTTGAGTTGAAGTTATACGACCCGGGTATTTTCTATTTTCACACACTCCTTTTACTACCTATCACTTTTCCATGAGAGCTGACATAGGTGCCAGAGTTTTTGCTCTGATGGGTTTGGCAAATTCCCGGATTTCTTTTTACAACTTTCTCCAATTTTCTCCACATCCACAATCCACAGCAGCCCCTTACCTAATGTCCAAAAAGGGTGCAAAAGATTGCATTGCATTGCATAGCTCGGCTCGTACATATTTTTCTGGCAGACAGACGGGTTCTAAACACGCGAGCGACTGACATTTGTACTTTTGCTGCTGCTCACATTCGCTCGCTCCTTTTGATAGTGAGCTGAGTTTATTTTGGCACCTTTCATTTTCATTCCTCCGCGTGCACTTGGGTGCTAAATGTAGTGCAAAAAGTGAACGACAGCCTAATTGCATTAGTGGAGAAAGGAGGGAGAATTGCCACATTTCGCAAGAGTACTATTTTGATTAATGCGAATAATCTCACGGCATGCATGCAAAAGCACCTCACTTCTGCTTCTGCTTTCTCCATTCCTTTCCTTCCCAGCACAGCAAAACTCAGATCAGACAGGACAGGACAGAACTAGAACATAAAATTTTAGGGACTTAATGTACCCTTAATGGAGTGTGGGGAGAAGATCATTATTTCTACATTGCCTGCATGGCATGTCGGATGGAATTGTGATGACATAAATTCTCGCAGTATGTCGTAAAATTTCTGTTGAGGGTTGAGAGCTTGCACTGCACTGCGCTGCACTGTATGAGAAAATGGACGGACGGATAGAGTTGCAAAAGAGGGGCTTTCCCTGTTCAAGACGGACACGTGTGCAGTGTGTATTATGTAATGTAAGTAAGAGCAAAAGCCAAGTCAATATTTCAAGCATAAACGGAGCGTCGAAAATGAAGATGAATGATTTTCCCTTTTACCAAAAGCAAAAAAAACTCAAAGTCTCAAACTCTTGCTGGATTTTTTATTCTTGGCGAACGACGATGCGACGACGATGCACGATGATGATGGGAACTGAAGAAAAAGGGGGAAGGAAATCCTTTAAGTTCACAGCAGAAAAAAATTGAGATTGACAATGACGAGGTTATCCGGCCTTCATCGTTTACTCCAAACTCGTATCTTCTTTTTTCTCATGTCATTCATTAATTGCTGCATGGTGCTGCATGCCATGGTTGGTTGGTTGTCTGCTAAATGTGGAGTGCGAAAGAGCAACAGCAACAAGAGCAAGACATGCATACATACGCTCGGCAGACGACCCGGCCATTGAAAAATACGAAAGATAAACCAGATAATCGGAGCAGAATGCAGAAGCGAGAAATTGAAAGTCTTTTGTAGCGTTGTTGAGTTCGTTGAGTTCATTTACGAAAGACTATTTAAAAAATGGACGGGGGAGAAAAAGGAGAAAAGCTGTGTTCAAATTGTGACTGACTGTGGCGAAGAATTTTAGATTTTGATTGGAAGCAGAGAACACTCGATTTAGCAGCTTAGCTTTATTAATGGAGCACGATGGGCGATGGGGATCTCAATTATTATTGATAATTACCGGCTGCTTGGCACTTTCAATCGGTAGAGAAAATAGCGACTCAGACTAATTTTTTATGGCATTTTTATGGGGTTGGAGAGAAATTTGCAGTGACATGACACATGAGTTGAGCGCTGAGACTAGCAAAGTTAATCGAACTGGTCAGTGTAAGCTGCCAAAGCAGATTAAGGAATTTGACTCGTCATGGGTTCATGGATTATCATAATTGACAAGGGCTTAGCAAGATGGAAATTGACAAGACATGGCATTGCCAAGCTTGTTTGCTAGCGTTAAACGTCCTAACCAAGGAAGACAACTTCCTGGCCTGGTAGATCTGCAGATTTGCTGATTAATCAGTTGATTCACCACAAAATGCCAGAAATTTCTGCCAAAAGAAAACAACAGGCATTGGGATCGAAGTCTCTTCAAGCCCTTATGCTTTCAATAGTGGTCAAAATTGCGTAAAATTTATTTTGTACTCCGTACTTACGCTCCCCCCCACCCTTCACATTGTAAATTGTGACATACTACATATGATTCCTTTCCTTCAATAAAAGTCCAAGATCAATAACACTGGATGCCCGGCCGGCTTAATTGAACTTAATCTCTAATTGACCGAAATTGAGACTGAAACTCAGCATGTGGAGTCTGAGTCTGGTGGCAACCAGTGGCTCTGGACAAGCATTGCATGTCTAACATGAAAAAAGCTAGTCAGAGTCAGTAGCGTCTGCCAAAGGATGAGGTCATCCTCGTCGTCCTCTCTTCCTTCCTTCCATCAATGATTAAGAGAAAAGACAGACGAGGAAATTTTTCCCCTCATTTATTTATTTAGCGGCGATTTGGGGTGAGTCTGCTGTCTGCTGCGCTGTCTTCTGGTTCCCTCATTGTCACTTCGTGTTCGTGTTCGTTTCATTCTCGTTCTCGTGTGTTTGACTCATGAAACACATCTTTTATTATTTGCCACTGCTTGCTCACTGCTGACTGCCACTGCCACGACCGACCACGGCATGTCATCTTTCTCTAATGCAAGGCAAGGCACGACTCAACTCGTCCAAAGCAAAGCCGACATCAAAAGAAATGTACAATACGTATGTACATAAAATGAATTATTTTTCTAAGACAAGACATGATGACGCCATGACGCTTCGAAAGAGATCTATTTTGGAAGATCTGAACTATCTGAAGACGAGGCGAGGCTAGGTCTGTTAATCTTGAAAGAAACAGAAACTGTCAAGAATTTGTTCCCCAAACGAGATGCGAGCGTCCAGAAAAACAACCAAAACGGATCAATTGTTAATTGTTACAGAAGAGAGACCCGGGACTGGACCAGAATTATGGTCTTGTCTTAGATCTGCTCTGCTCTCTGCTGGTCTTCTGGTCTGCTAATTAGTGGCGAGCCGTGAGCTGCTGCTGCGATCATTTGGAAAGAAAATCTTCAGACTAGACTGACTCACACCGACTGACTTTTTCACGCTACAGACTACAGAGTCTTAAAGTTAAATTCAAGCTGAGCTGAAGCAGTAGCAAGACTGACTTCTCTTGTTCGTTCACCGAATTAAATTCTGGAGAAATGAAGCTGAGCTGGGGCTGAGGAACTAACTTAGTTAATGAGCTCTTCTTCTCACGCAGAGCAGACTTAACCCATTCAGTAATAGTACTACACCGTCAGTCTGTGGAAATTACATTCATGGGATAGGAGTGGAGTCGGACAAAGTCTATGGCTGCGGTTATT
>JAQGCM010001950.1:0-12832 GCA_034699705.1 Hymenaphorura dentifera
GTCTTGACATCTAATGTCAATGCAATATTCAGTAAAACTAAATCCTTCGGGCTGTCCCTCAGTCGCGACTGATTATTTGTCTTTTATCGACAACACATGAATATCAATTGAAATTTTCAATTCAATTGCTTTCCTTACTGGCTTTTGTAGGAGCACTGGGACGAAGAGAGCGGAAGGACTAAACGCTTTTTCCGAAACTTTCGACTACCTTTCAGAGGAAGGAACAGAAAGCCTAGAAGTTCTGATGATAGATTTGAATGGGACAGAATGCCAGAAAATTCCTCACTGCCTGTTCCAAAGTTTAGAAAAAGCTTCTCTGAAGAAATTGGAGCTCCACCTGGCTGTGTGGCAGTGGTGGCACCAGGTAAAAACTTTAAACGCTTGAGAGTGTCTAAATTTCAATTTACTTCGTTTGGTGTATGATCTCAAGACAATACCACTTGCTTTGTATTTATGCATTTGTTTTAATGTAGGAATGAATGAATCGTCGGAAGACATTTTGGCCAAGTATCGTCGCAAACCTAGCCTTACGGATTCAACTGATAGTCCCTTGGGGACTTCGCCTCGTGATATGAAACTAGGCAGTGGATCTGCTGCAATTCCTCCTGTGGTTCGGAAAGATTCTATTAAAATAACAAGATCCGAGTTTGTACTTGATGCAAGGCGGAAGTTAAGGAATGTACTGAGCAACTGTGATCTGGAACTTTTTCAGGTATTATTAAACCAAATCCCAAATCTGGTGCTAGCCTTCGTATTTTAAATGGAATGTGGTTTACAATTTTTTATTCAGACCGGAGACGGGAGTGCGATTGATACTGCGTTGATCAACTTGCTCCGGATTGAAGTCGCAAGCGCTATTTCAAGGGCTAATCAGGTTTTAGCAGCGCAATTGCAAGAGGCCATACGAACTGTTAAACAGTTGGGTGTTGAAGGGTACGTTTGAATTTTAATCCTTTTCGTCGTTTTAAAACCATTTTAAATGTTGGTTTGACTAAACTAAAATGTAGGTGCCGAAAAGTGATACGACATTTGCGTGATGACTACAGGCGTCGAAGTGATTATGTTTCTTACTTGATGAGAGCAAAACAAGGGTTACTTTCTACCATTCAGTTCTTGGAGAGAGCGACAGCTCGATCTAAACATGAGGGACAAACTTACAATCATTACTTGGTCACGGAATGCATTCGACTTTGGTTAGAAGAACCAACTCAGGAGAATCTCGTTATTAAATTTACGGAGGGCTTTCGGCCCACGAGAACAGCGGATGAGAAAACGGATGCTCTAGAAGATTTTCTTTGTAGTCTTGTGGAGCAGTTTGTGGGAAGTAAAGGTAGGAGTGGGTTTAGCGTTTTGAATTAGGTAAGGCTCAAGTGAAATTTTCATGTGATTATTGTAGATTGGCCAGAATGGCAATTGGCGAGAATAGAAGGGGCACTGGAGCAAAACATTGTGTCGAGAATTTATCTTCATGCCTTGTATCCAAATGGAGAGGCTGATATACATCGAGATATGTAAGTATTGTTTTGATTTCGTCGTGTACGAAAGACATGAAATATTTAAATAGCTGTGCTATGCATACTTTAAATATTAATTGATTTTGTTGCCTCTTCCAGAGCTTTAAAAGAACATATTACAAGGCTTGATGCAGTTGTTACCCCGTCCCATCGAGACCTGAGGATTCCAAAGTCACAACTGGGAGAATGTCCATGGCCACCAGCTCAAAGAGAGTTCAAAATGCTCTCAGCGTATAAGACTGCGATTGACAAGCTCAGATGTGTCATTCGAGCCTCGTCCCTCATTGTAAATTTGTTGTCATCCTCTTCCGATAAAGCAGTGGCGGCGGACGACTATGTACCTGTCTTGGTTTATGTCATTATCAAGGTAATTTGCTTTCTTTGCAGTGTGCTTGCGTTTTTGATGGCTAAATTCCAAACAATTTTTTTTGGAAAAATAGAGTAACCCACCGTCACTCCTTTCCACTATTCAATACGTGAATGGATTCTGTGGACAAAAAATTACTGGCGAAGACCAATATTGGTGGACTCAGTTTTGCTCAGCGGTGGAATTCATTAAAACGATGGACTACAATGAGTAATTACTTATGTTTTGTAAATTTTAGAATTATTCCCTAAGATTTGACTAGAGATATTTGTATTGTATCGGCCCTGCATTTTGAGATTTAGGACTTCATATGTTATTTGACCCTGTAAGATTTAAAAGTGATAGACGCTTAGGATCATTTTCCTATTTCGTATTATGATGACTGTTGTAATTCTGAATCTGACATTTTTATTAGTAAAGCCGGGGCTTGAATAATATCAAAAAGGGTTTTAAAAACACGTGAACTTAAAATGTGGTACTCTGTGGGTGTACAAATGAGTTTTCCTTGCAAATTTCCAGCAAGTTTAGGCGCTTGTACTTACAATATTCTGTTTGGCCAAAATTACGATTGACTCAGAGTAATGAACCGCGGGCACAAGCAAACGGCGACCGCAGGTCGCCAACAACAATTCATTACTCTGAGACGATTGATGTGTATTGTTAACTGAAATTTGTACTATTATTGACCTCTGAATTCAGTAATGCACAAAAGTGTAAGTGGAGCTTCCATGCCCAAATGACGTTAGATTGAAAACAATGTCGCATTTCATAGCATTAATTTTTAGCGTATGTTTGTGGTTTATCATATTGGCATTAGTGGTTCAGAATCAGATGATTTGGTGAGTGATTCTTGCCATAATCAACAACTTTAGCCAAAATTAACCCTAGTAAGCGTCATTTTAATTTAGTCCAAATCGCTTATTGCGATTGTGCTTTTCTAATTTCTGAGAGTGACAGGTGCTGCACTTTTTTTTGCGCAATTAAATAAATTAAATATTGAATACTCAGCATTTAGATCTAATAAATAATAAATTCACAACAAACTAATAATTGTCTTTGTTGATTGATTGATAGATCGAAGTATTTATTCATTTTCTTGGAATGGTGCATTAAGGCAGGAGAATTATTGGAATTAAGTACAACAGACCGTGCAAAGTTTTCTTTAGGGGAACATAACATGGCACGTTTACAAATACTCTCTCCTCAATCATCATAAATCTTACGTACGAGTGGTCGTTACATTAGGAGTGCACTTGACATCAACTAGAATTAGCTAACTGCCTCTGGTTGACATGAAATTAACTTTCACGCTAGTACAGAAGACAACTTAAACATGACTCCTTCGTCTACATGTACACTGGAACAATTTGTCCCATCTCATCGTAGTCTTGATTGTTAAGTAATAAATTAAGTCACTGGTCTTTTTTCTTGTCGGGGAACCGGTAATTGACACTTTTTAAAGTGGACGGCATTTGAGACTAGCTCCAAGGGTTACTACACTAGTCGACAGTCACCGGTACGCGTACGTCTTAAATGACTACTGATAATTAATTCCTTAGCTAAACTATACTCTAACAAGTTATAAAATATTTTGAATTTTTCGTCATCCTCTGTCAAAGAGGAGATCAACTGGGGAGGAGGACTTTTTCGTACTTTACAAAATACTTGGATAAACGCCTAAACGGAGAATTTTGAAGTCTTCGACTTCCAACTTGTGGATTCCTGGAAGTTCAAAGTCAATTTTCTAATGCAGAATAAGACTTTTGGGTCTACTCTCTTAAGATACTTTAAATGTTGAGCAAGTGTTTAAGTCGACTCTAAATTTTAAAATCTCTAGAACATTTCATCTAAAAATACTTGTATTCGGTCTGATCTGAAGTCTGAACTTGTCTGCAGTGATAGTAATTAATTCAGTTCAGTAAGTTCGAACTCTTTAAATGCGTGCAAGCAATTCCTGATTAATTTAAATTAGAGTAACCAAATAAACTAACAAACTACGTTGCATATTACAAACTTATCCAATTTCAAATACTTAAATAAATGATTCGTGCTAACATTTTTTATCTACTAATAGTAAATGAATCTGGTTTACTAAAAAGTGGAATTTATGGAATCTACTACTACTTAAACATCACAGAAGAGAGCTTCATTTTACTTTTTGACAAGTTTACACAATTTTAGGTGTCAGACAGGTTTAGCCGATGCTTCAAGATTTTTGATCAACGGCCTATTCGTTTTCAACAACTTTAAGTACATAATTACTGGTCTGGAAATCGCACTGACTGTGACTGACCACATGAAAACAACACATTTATAAAAACCTTAACGTGTCTCGAAAATTGTGCTGCATTTTTGTGAAAATTTTTTAACATGTTTCAGTTTGATTGACTTCAAACTGAAAACAAGTTAAAGCAAAGTTTTGAAACCCAATTTTCACTCCATCATCGTGTGCGTAGTGTGGAATCAATTGCTAAGCCTACAAACTATCTTGTGTTTAGCTGACAAGATAGTCGTCGAATGAAATAAGTTTGGAAAAAAATAGTGTAAAGCCTGGTTTTCTTTATGTGTGCTTAGGATGTGTACGTGAGAATGGGTTGATATGGCTACTTGAGTTTCAATTTCAATTCGAAACATGAAACTCATTCTTTTCCCAATGTCTAACACAATTTGCTGCAATTATTTTCTTTGGAAAAATAATACAGTTTGGCATGGGCATTGGATGGCGTGTGTCAGGGCAGGGCAGGGCGCGGGGATAAAGGTGTCTGAATCTTCCAAATCTTCCTTCAAGGTATTCCTCGTTACTTTTCTCGAGTGCAATTTAAGGAGACTTCAATAAAGGAGAAAGTTTCTTTTCCTTCCTCTCCTCCTCCTTTCACCGGCACCGGCACGGCACTTTCTCTTTTTTTCTACAAAAAAATTACGTTTTTTGTAAGTTTCGTTTCGTGAGCAAGCCAAGCCGACCAAGCCCCGTTTCTGTTCTGTCAGATTAAGTTTTAGCTTTCCACATGCACACAGTTGATGAGTTAATTGTCTCATTCATGTTGCAATACAATTGGGTTTGATAATAATGTGTCTTTTAAGAGACTTTTTCTCATTTGATTAGGGGAGACTTATGTCCCGTGCCCGTGAGCACAGTACGCTTCTTTGTCTGGTGCGGTGCAAACTATCGTATGTCACCTACGGCGGGCATCATTCTTCTTCCTTCTATTTTTCATGGACAATTTCTCACCAAATGAAAATGATACACTTGGGAAAAATGCCAAAATGCATAGCCTGAGTCCGGTCCCAAGATGTACAATGTAGCAGCCAGCAGCCGCCAGTCAAGTCGCTACAAGCCAAGATCCTAGTTGAACACATTCACATATTGAAGATGAAGATGAAGCAGAAGCAACGTACAAAACGAATCCGTGGAAAGAAGAGAATCAAATCAGGTTATCGTAGTTCTTCCTTCTCAAGTGTCAATGTCCTGAACTCAATGCCCTCAACAGTGACACACCACCACAAGCACCAACCAATTCCTCTGTTGTCCAACAATAAAGTCGAAGCACGATTCCTCCTCTGTCTGTTCGAATGGTCATGAAATTGTAAAATGTAACCTTCTTTTCCTATTGATACATGTTGGACTCTCGCACTCGGAGTTTCAAGAAAACGGACTTCTTTTTGCTTGTGGTTGGTCGTGTTCCGCATCCGTTTATATGTAGAATTGGAATGTCTTACTCAGACAAAATACATTGCTGCACCTCGGCAATCATTTTGGTGAATTGATGGTTGCGATTGGAACTGTGTTTATATTTGAAATATTAGAATTAACACCCCCACTACCACTACTACTCTTCACACTCCCACCTTTTCCACTATTTGTCCGACTATTGTTGTAAATAATCTTGCACTTAGTTCGTCCGTCGAGTATTTTTTTCCAGAGCTCAAACTGCTCATGAAAGGCAACCATGTGCATACTGATGAGTTTACTCAGAGCACAAAACCCCGTTTTATGAAAGTTGACTTTCTTATTGGCAAAGTCACCAATATTCATCCTCTTGATGCCCAACTCATGAGCCACTATTCCCGTCGTGTAGACATCTTCTAATTTCAAATACGTCATCTCCATTCCTGCAAAAATAAACATTTCCATTTTAAACAGCTGATCATCGAACCATAACTTGAACCAATGCATATTTGGTTAATTGGGACTTTTGAACAAGTCTTTCCCTTGAAATGTTAAAGGGAGATGTAGGATTGCATGTTTATATGTCACGTTACGTCACATATGTGCAAGGTTATTTGAATATATTTTTAGTGTCCGTTTCGTGCCGCAGCTGATGTCATGTTTGAAAATGAAAATGTGAAACACATTAAAAATTGCAGACAAATTGATGGGAAAATCAATAAGTCAAGGGCAGTATGAGTAGAGTACGTGTATGATGTCTGCATAATTTAAACATCCTGTCCGAGTAAAGGAGAATGCAAAGGTTATAAATACAAAAGGAAGGTGAAAATCTAGTTCCCCTATCCTGTCTTCCTGTCCATTACATTCAGGTCGCTCCAGAACCGTAAAAGTGGCTGCAATAAATTGGAAATTCATAGAATTTTATAGCGACCATGACCATTAAAGGTTCCTATCCGAATACTTACTCCAACGTCTTCATGGCTTCAAGTTCATTAATTAGAAATTGTCTTTGCCTGGGAATGGGGGAAAACTCTAGCCTATAATCTTAGTTGAGTCATAGTCGTAATCGCAACTGATAGATTTGGGGTTTGATAGATTTAATTAGCGACACGCAATTCATCAGCCTTGAAGGTTCCAGTTGTATTTTTGGTGGCACAAGCTCTTTCAATGTGAGCCGAAATATCAATAAATTGTAGTCAATGAGATTACCTTTTTCAAACAGAGATCTGGCAATGCGAGCACTGAAGAGATAAGCAGGCCCCGTTGTAAAATCAGGGTAGACAGTCTTTCTATATTGTTGAAATGAGATATAATACTTGGACTTTTTGTTTCTCACTGGCTTCCATTTCTTAGCCAAGCGACCATAAATTTTCGCCTGCCGTTTGTCGTCTTCCTATTTTTTTAAAATTCAAAATGAAAATGAGACGTTAGATTGAAATATTTGATTTTCAAATGCAAACTGCACCAATCGTTGAACGAGAGAGAACCATTAAAATTAAAGCTCGGCTTTGAATGGTTAGTTCTATTTTAAGAATATGATGAAAAATGAATGAGAAATTGTGAACTTACCTCGATTTTGTCTATGAAAGCAAGCAGGTTTGGCACGTTGATGAACATATCATCGTCAGTTTTTAGGATAAAATCTGATTGATTGCAGTAGGTGTCCACCCATTCTAAGGTTGACATCGTCTTGAGCGTCAAGTTATCGTAGGAATCCTCAAAGTTTGCAACAATCAAATCATCATACATATGCTTCTCGAGCTCAATCGCGTCCAAAATAGTTTCATTCTCTGTTCTCCCTGTTAAATACAAATACGAATTTCATAAAAATTTTGGCTGGCAAAGATTTTGGTTATTACTTATTGCAGATTACACAATTACGGATTTTCTGTTTTGCTTCCTATTGTGAACTGAATAATTCAAGCGCTTTGAAGTTCCTCAAGTACTACCAAACCACTGCACTGCAGCGACCAAACGCATTAGTATTTCCATTGTCACGCAAAATATATTCTGCATTGTTCGGGCACAATAATAGGGAAGTCATGCGGTTATTATCATTTCTAGAAGGCCATCTAGTTATTTCCAAACGTTTAGCAATTAATAATCGGGAATTTTACAAACATTGTTTACTGGGACTTGATCCAGGATTTCCAGCCAGAAGTTTATGTAAATCTTTCCTCAAAGCAATGCCAACGCAGAGCAACTGACTACAGGAGTGTTTGGATGAGGACATCAACTAATTGCTTAGGGAATACCAAACACCGTTAAGTCCCGGCCAAGTGTTAAGTGAGAACTTTGATAAAAAAAACTGTTAACAAGGATTCCCTTTCATGAGGCATTCGGCCGTGTACTGGGGATGCTGAACGCTCGTAGAAGGTCAGTTCCATTATTAAATCCTCGTGAGACATTGCCCTCTCAGCCCACCGTTTCAAAATGCGAGAAGGAAGAGCAAACTTTTATTAGTGGCACTAATGGGCTGGCTAATAATCATTTTATATTTGCAATACTTATTTTCGCAAGATCAATATGAAATTTATTTTCACATATAACATTTGAGTTTGTCAGAGAAAAATAGAGTGAGGTTTCGGAAATATTGAGCTAGAAAATGTTTCTTTGTAATCCAGCATTTCTATTGTCCAAACTTTTTTTTACAGAAATTGGCATCCAAAGAAATGGACAGGAACAATAACAATACGGCTCAAAGCGTTTGCCATTAATCCATATCCAGGAAATTTTAATGGAACTAGAATGATGTATATGCGTACGAAAGAATTTGTCTCGAATGAAAAGTATTGTATTGGAATTTGGATTACAACTGACCCATTTTCATCATCGTCACAATAAGCGAATCCTCTTGGTTGATTTCTATTTCTTCAAATTGCAGTCTGCAGTAGAAATCAATATTCGTCAAAAGTCACATCCCATCCAACTTGATGTGTATTTAACTGACATTCTATTTTTTTTATAGGCGAGTGGATGGAGCGAATTGGTCGATGGTTGACTATTAGTCATTAATTATGAATGTCTATGAATAGCTTTCGCAATGTAAGGCGAGTAGTTGGAGCCCAGCATATGCCAGGTACAAAAGTCTACATCATTTTTACAGTTAGAACACAAAAACTATTGAGCGATCGGAGCCTTCATGGGATGGTAAATTCACAATTCAAACAAAGAAGTCCCGAAGGCTAAGAAAAAAGTAACTGCAAAAAGCATTTCCATTATCGTCACTCTTTATCATTACTCAAATTCCATCCGGAATCTTGTCACTCTAAATTCCTAAAATGTATTTATAAATTTATAATGATTGTGGATCCACTTGCTTTCACCCACCCACAACCATTACCAAATTCCATGCAAATGAATAGCAAGACCACAAAGAAAAGTAAATATTTACCAATTAGGACTTCACCAAAAAATATACAAACGAAAATAGGAGCACATGTGTCTCTTTGGATTGTCAAATGCATTGCTCCCATTTAGAAATTAATGATTTATTGACTGAGTGTGTCAAATAGTTTTATACAACCCATTGCATCATGTGTATGAATAGACCTAAAACGTTTTCTAATTCGCTCGATTGGATTCATTTTGAGTTTGAATCCTGCTCAGCTCAGATATGTAGATCTCATCACATCAAGGCTCTGCTCACGAATTGCAAAATTGCAATTGCATAATAAGAATCACCCTGATTGTTCTTGGAATGGAATGCACGTGCACAATTTCGGTCTTATCTCGTGGACAATTCTTGCTCAGTGCTTTATTTTTTACATGTACCTCTTACTACTACTTCAACTTCCCTTGCAATCAAATCATACATATATAACTCATTAGCATACGACCGTCCTCAGATACAGTTCAAGCCCCAAGCAAAGTAGAGAATCAAAATCCCGTAAGTAAAGTACCCCTCTTGGCACTCGCAGTGTGGCGTCTTAAACTGCACAACGGATTCAAAAGTGGTTTTCCTCCACATGTTTGATAAGAAATGAACCATTCCATTCTATCTACCATTTACACATACCAATTAATAAAGAATTGAAACAAGAAAGGGTGAGGGGTTTAGAATTACAATGCAAAAACATTGAACCGGAATAATAAATCAAATGCAAGTCTTTGGTTTTCTTTAATACTAGGTTTAGTTAGGCTGGACTAAAAAATTTGCAAATACAAGCATGGAATGCAATGCAATGCACAGCAGAGCAAAGTACTCGGCCAGTCCGGTCTAGCAAGGTGAAAGTTACAGTTAGTTTGAATTTGATCTAAGTTGGCAATTGACTGCACATTTTTGATAACATGTTTTTTAATTGTTGTTTTTTATCCTTAAACCTAAATTGGAATTGGGATAACTAGAATTGTTTATAAATTACTAGGCCGGGACAATCTCAAATGATTTTTTAGCTCAAACTTTTGCACATAGGCAAATGTAGCTCCTCTAACTTTTTTTTCGCGAGAGAACTCTTCTTCAAGGTGAGTTCATTGCGTGCTACGTTGCACTTGAAAGTTTACTGACAAACATCATTTTTAATTGTGCTTCTTTGCACCCCAAGGTTGTTCTTTTAGCTCTATGAAAGGGAGTTAATATTTGCCTTAACTTGCGCTCCATTACCTCATGTATAAATTATATCCCTTTTAAGTGGAGAGTGAGAAACTTCCGGAAAGCATTCCCTGGCTAAGCGCTCTACCGTCTACCACAATACACATTCAAATTCAATTTTGAAAATGAAGACCTAACTCGGCCAAGGCAATTTATGGGTTTCCCAACCGTATTTTGAATTTTAAATGTGTGCTCAGTGGTCAGCAATCATATAAACGATTGCAGAACGTATCGGAACCTCATCCTTAATCCAATGGAAATCTTTTGGTCTTAAATGTTCAAGGACGAATAGAAATTAACGTAATTTCTTAACTCACCGATTAAAAAAGCCAATGAAATATCCATCCTTTGAGCATAATGACCCCACGTCAGTCTAATGGCATCTCTTGCGGAGAAATGTCCAGGAGCGGACATTATCATAATAAAAAGTCTCACATCCTGTCCATCATTTGGACACATTGTTGGGTTTCCGTAGGTGAAACCTGACTCGTAAATGTCCCTCGTGGTAAAAGCAACAGCTTTTTTACCACCATTTGGTCCTGGTGCTGTCTGCTTGTTAGAATTACTACTAGCGTCCGTAACTAGTTTCTTGGACTGACCGTCCAAAACTTCTCTCGCTTGGGTTAATAATGTAGAGTCGGCCAATTCTTGAGTTGAGATCAGGGGTTCCTTCTTGCTAACATCTCGCTTGGCATCATTATTCGTCGCACCACCAGCATACACTACGATAACACAACAAAAATTTTACAATTATAAGAAACCGGAGCTCAACCTTTGGCGTCGTGGTCGTGTCATGAATGCATTCAATCAAACATGGTCGCAAAGTTGTAGCGAGTATGTTCGGTTGCCACGTCTGCCTTTGCTTTGGAGAAGAAACGCCTCAACACCACGAGAACCTATGACAATGATTGACTACCAGGTCAAAATTGTCATGCTGTGTTGCAAAAATGTTGTTTTGCAACTTTTGCAAGTTTTAATTCAAATGGGACTTTTTGTAGTTCAAATGATTTTGTTGGCTTTGCTACTTTTGAGCTCAGAAAGGAACACGACATAAATAAAGACAATTAATATTCAATGCAATTACGATAAACGATAGAGTATCGATTTGATTCTACATTTGAATGACAGTAGGACGAACATGTAAAAGGACATTGAACACAAGACAAAGTTAGAGATATACAGACTAATTTGGAGATTGGACTTTCTTAATTTGGGTGCGGTAAAGAGTTTTATTGGGGTTAGGTCAAGTTCTTGATGCATTTTATTACTTAACAACCCTCATAACCTTCATCCTTGCATTGAATTTTTGGGGAAACACCCATGAGGATAATAAAACTTTAGAATTGAATCAAATCGTTAAATTTTAAAATTAGGACAAATGCGTTTGCTTATTAGCCTGAAATGTCTGGCGAAGCGAAGAGCAGACATGTACATACATGTATAAAATGCTTGAAACAATTTTGGAATAAAAATTTACCAGAAGCAGCAGAAGCACTAGCAGCCGCTACTGCTGATGACGGCGGTATGAGTGGCTGTGCTTGGTTGGGTTTGGCACTGACGTCAAGATCCGTGTCGGTCAGTGCACCAATTGCATTCGGATTGGTTACGGTATTTTTATTATTGTTGGAGCCACTGACACTCTGTTGTGGTTGTAGCAGAAGAAGTTGTTGAAGATCAACACTATTTGTGCTCAGGTCACTTCCACTCGTCTCACCTACCCCCCATACAAAACACATACAAATGAAAATGGTCGACACTAAGTACAAATGACATGAACTTAAACCGGGTAACAAATAATAATGCAGTGCATAGTGCATACAAACGTGCAAAACAAAGAGTTCAAGTCTACCAAAAGGATCAATTCAATTCAACAACACATACACTCAAGATTAAGCACAATTAATAAAATTAATCACTTGTGACACAATATTTGCTGCAAATACACTACGTGAACAGTTATGTAGCAAATTACAATACAAACACAAATTTAAAGTGGTTTCGATTGACTAGAAAAGTTTCTGTCTAGTCAATCTTCTTGCAGATTCTACTTGCCTGGGGTTGTGCGAAATAATGAATGCTAAAATTTAATTTGATTTGAGATGTGCATAAAAGGCTATTTCCTATAAATAAATTATAAAGATGCTCAGCTCCATTAGCATTTGATAATTGAATTGAAAATTTACCGTCGTCCATGTAGGCCGGCGAGGTTAGGAATGCGGAATACACGAGGAGGAGACCAATCACAGTCACTACCATGAAAGAATGGATGCATCGAAGACGCATAGTTGCCATCAGTCATCTGCAAATCAGAATAAATTGAAAGAATTGTTAAATTTAATCATAGCAGAATTTGAATAATAAAGTTTAGAAAAAAGTGAAACATTTTAAACTATAGAATTATCATTTCCTTCGGTTCAAAAGTCTCAACCAGACTTGCCTGTCTTGTTTCTTTAATGAATTCAATTTTCCAACTATCTCCTACGTTTTCCAGTTTCATATTTTAAGTTACAGAAGGAATATCTAGCTCGCTTCAGAGGCAAACTTTACGAATTTTGTGATATTGAAGTTTTGATTAATACGACAGAACCTTGTACGAAACTCTCGCTAGGTTTATAGTTTTATGCGTATGTTCTGCTTATGTTCTGCGTATGTTTCATTTATCGTGCTCTTACTCCGGTCGTACTCTGCTTTCG